>JAOEHI010051260.1:0-19039 GCA_025447815.1 Percopsis transmontana | reverse complement strand
TCTCTCTCTCTCTCTCTCTCTCTCTCTCTCTCTCTCTCTCTCTCTCTCTCTCTCTCTCTCTCTCTCTCTCTTTCTTCACCCAGGTGAATGGTGAAGAGACAGGGGAATCCTTAGCAGCCTACACCTATTTTCCAGAGGCCGTGTTTGGTGCCGCTTACCTGGCTATCCTGCCCTCCCACAGGCTGGTCCATGGCACCAGTGCAGTCCGTTCAGCCCTGGAGAAAGCCTTCCACCCAGGCAGAGGTAGGGTCCAGCCTACATTTTTATAACCAATGCGTTGATTGTTGATTTTCCCCAGCACTAGTGTGAAGTTCTGTCAGCCTGCGTTTGTCATATGTGATTAGTGCAAGCTCGTAAATATGTTGCATATACCCATAGGGGAGGGACGTGTGTGTGCATAATTGGGATTCCCTTGAGAGTCTTCTTCCCTGTGGCTAACGGTTGTTGTTAATGAGCTAGCAAAGCAGTCGCTCACGACCCCTGACCTCTGCTCCAAAGACTGTTTGACAACGGTTACCGCTTGCAACCTGTTTACCGGCCATGAGGTTCCTGTGGTCATCTCGCACAAGGACCAGTTTGATGACCACCTTGACACCGTGATTGGTCAGTTGGTGTGTTTGTGTATATGTTTGATGTCTGTCTGGCTCTTTGACTTAATTAATTGACAACTCTAAATAGAAAGCATTGAATCACATACAAATTAATAAAATGTAGTATGCGTTGTGTAATTATATTTCTGCTATAGAGCAGTGTGGGTTCCTAGCGATGTAAAGCTAAGTGGGTGTTTGTGTTGCACAGCATGTGGGCGGTCCCCATGAGGCTGTTAGCCATTAGTCATACAACAGATTTCACAGTATGCTCGAGGTCCCCTAGAGCTAGAGAGCTTGTGTGAGTGAGTGAGTGAGTGTGTGTGTGTGTGTGTGTGTGCGCGCACATTTATGTTATGCTGGCACCTCTGTCTGTCAGGTATCCCCGACAGTAATGAGGAGGACCTGTCAGTGGCCCGATCGCTGGGTCTGAAGTGGAGGACAGTGCTGAAAAGTCAGGAAGATGGAACACACACTGTGGTCAACTCTGATGAGGTCTGCACTGTAAACACGCTGTGGTCTTTATGATGCATTCACTAAACCGGCGTTTTTCAAACTTTTAGATTCTTAAACCCCCCAATGGAAGTAGTTAATATATTTTAACAATATAACATCATAATGGTGTAAACAAACCGCAAAAATCAAAGAAACACAGTTGGGGAAAAATGCATTTACATTCTGCTAAAAAGGAATCTAGATTCAAATAATAACAATAAAATATTTTCATTGCCTTGAAATAATCTGCCCCAAAGCATTTTGCAACCGCTACTTTGAACTTTGAGAACAACTGCACTAAACTGTTCTCACTGCACAAGTTAATGTTTTGATCATTCATGTAGATTCAATGCACAAAGGTTTGGCTATTTCACTCAATCCTCTTTTCCTTGTCTTATTATGTAGTTCACAGGTCTCACTAGAGAGAAGGCTTTTGACTCTATTACCCAGGAGGCCAGACTGAAGAAGGTGGGCGGTCACCTGACTAGCTCAAAGCTCAGGGATTGGTTGATATCAAGGCAGCGCTACTGGGGCACACCGATCCCCATGGTGCATTGTGGGACTTGCGGTCCAGTGCCAGTCCCTGAAACCGACCTCCCTGTTACACTGCCAAAGCTGCCCACACTGACGGGGAGGGGTGCATCCCCCCTGGAAGCTGCCCATGACTGGGTCAACTGCAAGTGTCCCCGGTAAGAGCAACGTAAACTCACAGGCGTCCATAAACCACACCGGCCTCTTGACAGGGGAGGGGGTGGTTAATGGCGCCAAGCAAGCATCTGTGCTGTTGAAATGTCCTTGAGTAAGACACTTAATGCCTACTGGTTAAAGTGTAGCACGGCTTAGGGTCTCCTTCTCTGCTGGGGATTGGTGGAGCATCAAGTCCCTTTGTTTATATAGCCCTTAATCACAGTTCCACTATGAAGGTTTTTGGTAATCGCAGCATCATTGCTTTATGTTGATTTGAACCATGGCCCATGGCTAAGACACAGATGGCGCAAGTCATCAGACTGTTTCGTCACTTGGCACAAGGCAGCCCTAATTCGTGCCATCAGTGGAGACCAATGGCTGTATCTGGAGACGCAGCTCTCTCCGCTGTCCTATCTCCGCTCTATTGTAAGTGTCTGTGAAAATGTGTTCCTCCCTTCACTTGTCAACCATGTCCAATTAAAGTTTGAGTGGTGAGAGAGGAAGGGTTCGATGAGAGATTGGGGGGGGGAGAGATAAGAGTTTTATCTGTCCTTGAGGAAGTAATTTCATGTGTGCTGATCTGTTTGCCGGCTCACTGTTCAACCGTAAATTAGTCTGCCAGCTCAACACCGCACTGGTTCTTAGATTAGCAAGGCTAGAAACTGTGTGTGTGTGTGTGTGTGTATGTGTGTGTGTGTGTGTGGGGGGGGGGGCTTTACTGTTGTGGAGTAAAGGGTGAAAGGTTTCTGCTATTACAAATGCGTGCAGAAGCTAGCTACACAGGTGGTGTTCCCTTTTATAAGTCAGACCCCATGGCACAAGCTTCTCTTTGAGAGACCCACATACACAACACAGGTGCATTTCTGTCTTAATTGTGTTAAGAGGTTCTTTCCGTTCTTTGAGCCATTTCCAGAAAAGCTTTATACAGTGGACTGATGTGCTCCTGCTGGGACAGGGCCAAGTGCCATGAATCTGGCCTCTGGTTGGTTACTTAGGATAAGCAACTGCTATCAGGCTGAACTGTGGGAAATAATGGACAAATAAAATAATTTGCTGTTTTTCTTTCTCTTTTGTGATGGGAGGATGGAATGGGCTCTGATGTAACCTTGGGGTTTTCATCTCTTGAAATAACACCTGGCTTTCAAATATTAACCCTGCTACACCTTAGCCTGGTTGCTAGGCAACATGCTGCAATTGCCGCCTTCTCTTGGGCGTATTATAGACGGGCACGGTGGTTGGTCCACAGAGAGAGAGAGAGAGAGAGAGAGAGAGAGAGAGAGAGAGAGAGAGAGAGAGCGAGAGCCCACAAGGCCCAGGGAAGGGTGCGTTGTGCACAGTCAAGCCTGGCGTGCGCACTACCTCTGCCTAGTTCTCTGGAACAGTGTTTTCTAACTCTGTTGAGGCTCATTATAAGGAGAGAGGCAGGCATTTACACATCGAGATAAACCGATTCAGTCAAAAGCTCTGTTGCCATGTCTTTGTGGGCGTCCTCTGTGCCGTGAAAGCGATTATTGGCACACGCGCCCGCGTGCTGCTTGGCTTGGCTAAAACGGGCACACAGAGGTGGCATTTACCAGCACAAACACATGAACATGGATAAGCTAGCGCTGGCCTGCCAGTTTGCTCCCGGGTTGGCACAGCCTGTCTTTCAGGGGGCGGGGTGGCACAGCGACATGGTGCCAGCCTGGCTCTGGCTGTCCTCCACAGGGACATGACCTCAACGGCCAGATGGAGAGAGACATACACACACACACACACACACACACTCACACACACTCGTACTCAAACACATACAATTTGTAGGCCATGTCTCTAGAGCCCTTCAGCCAGAAATATTTCCGCATTTCATTTTAGTTTCTAGATTGACACCAATTGATTCATTTGGTATCTCTTTCACTTTGTTCTCTTTCTGGTTCTTAGATGTAAGGGACCGGCCCGTAGGGAGACGGACACCATGGACACTTTTGTGGACTCCGCCTGGTATTACTTCAGATACACTGACCCTCAGAACCAAGACCGGTATGAACGCATTACGAAGTCTGTGAAGCCACATCGACTGGTAGGCCTGCTTAGACCTGTAGGGTGCTTGCGAAGATATGTATTGGTATTAACACACAGGCTCTTCGCTCTTCTTCACCATTCACACTGTCTCACAGTGGCAGGTTTTATGGGGACCTGTAGCAGGCATGCGTGTTTCTCACCCCATTAGTTTCTATTATCTAAAATGAAGAGAACACAGTGTCACGGCAGGCTTAATACAGTACCTGTGGGCGGGTAATTCAAGCTGTCTGTCTGCGTATATTTAAAAAAAATGTTTAAAAACCCTTTTTTTTTATTTTTTTATTTTTTTTAATCTGAGTTATGGAATTAAAAGCACACTCAAACCTCTCCTGTGGCCATCTGTGCACGCCTTTCGTGGAGAACCACACACACACGCTTGGTCACACACTGTTTAGTTTCTAAAACCCATTTTAGAAAGTTCTTTGTGTGCCCGTTTTAGAACACACATTTATCAACTCATTAAGATCTCTCAGCTTCTAACAAATGTACTTGCATATCACACAAACTTCTCTCTCACACACACAAGGGATGGGGGAAAAAGTGGATACATGCGAGTATCGCGATATGTAGCGGTATACTGTGCTTCCGCAATGTTTGTATTGTCAAGTTGACTATAAAAAAATCTATGTAATCTTAGTGGGAGTGAATTAATGGTATTGTCCAACAGGGGGCACAATGGTCTATTCACATCAATTACATTCTGTTCTGTTAAGGTAATTTTCACAAAAAAACTAAACAATGGAAGACGGACCTGTAGAATCCGAACAGCCTGTATGTCCTGCGTTGCTTTGTGCTACGTTTGCATACAAAAAAAATCTTAATATCATATCGCAATACATACAGAATCGCAATACACACATCTTATCGGCACTCAAATATCGCACTGTGAGGTCACTGCCGAGTCCCGTCCCTAACACATACGGATGTTATATTTCCTGACAATGGAGATTATAAAGCCATGGCTGCTGGGATGCTAGCGATAGGCAAGGCTCGACAAAAGAGATTTAATTTCCCTGTGGCATGACCCACAGGCTAAAGCTGCTTTTAAAAGAGGGTCTGCTCTCCCGGTCACTTTTCAGTGGGGGCAGATTATGGTACAACAGAAAAAGCAATTACACTGTTTGTTCCTACAGAGGCCCGATGCCAGGAAGAGAAAAGAGGGTGTGTGTTTTGTTAGTAGTGTGTGTGAGCGGGTGATTAAGAAGGCATTAGGAGTGGTTGAAAATAGGAGAAAATTAAACTTAGGTTTTTGTGTGTATGAGTGACATACAAACCAGATCATCCGCTATCTTGCAGGATCCATTTTCTACCTCCAGTTTAATTATCTCCAGCCATCATCAGCAGAGAGCGAGAAAGAGGGAGAGAGAGGGAAGGGGAGAGATGGGGAGAGAAAGAGAGGGAGAGGGTGAGGGAGAGAGGTGAAAATTGGAGCAGAGTAATCACTGCTGTGTAAGGTGATACAGAAAGAAAGGATTCTGTCCATAAAAGCATCATTAGATGGCATCATTGCTCATTCACTGCCAGCCCAGTCACGATGCCCTATTGAAATCTATAAAAAGCAGTCTTGTACTCTCAGACTGTACCCCCCCATTTACATATGGGGGGGTACAGCTAAATGAGAATTGTAGAAAAAAAAGACAACAACCAAGACGGAGGTCCTGAAAGCTGAACTCTTCAACATTATCATTATCATTTCCATAGCTGAATTTCATTAAAGACCGAGAGAGATTTAGGACGTTTCCCTCCCGGTTCTGGATCATTTTGTGTCTGATTCACTCTGCCCCTACGAGGATATAGACAATAATACTTTAACACCACACAATATTAGACAGGAATTGACGGTGGCCTTTACAACTACTGTTGACAACAGACCAAAGCCCAAAGAGCACTGGCTCATGAGTCCCCTGTGCACTCACATTGCACACATACAAATGTGAGTGAGACGCTAATATCCAAACACTATTTAAATTGTATGCAGTTTTAGTTAATAATACCACACAAAAAAATGAATCTCACAACCCCCAACAAGCTACCTGCCCTGAGGGGTCCACTGCTCGCGAGCCCGTCTGGTGGTTCTGATCTCAACTCTGAGAATCACCCCACACTCTCCTCCCTCCCATTCAGGCCTTTTGAGCGCTCCCAGGCCGATCACTGGCTGCCCGTGGATGTATACATCGGAGGGAAGGAGCATGCTGTCATGCACCTGTACTACGCTCGCTTCCTCAGTCACTTCTGCAGCGATCAGGGTTTTGTGGTACACAGGTATGCTAGTATATGACCTTTTTTTTTTTTTTTAGGCAATGTTTGGGTATGTGTGTGTGTGTGTGTGTGTGTGTGTGTGTGTGTGTAGGTGGGTGTACGTGCAGGCATTCATGTAATGTGCATGTGTGTGTTAGGAGTTGGTTTGTGTGGATGCACGTACACTGTATTTACAGGTATGTGTGTTGTCATTGTGTGTGTGTATTTACAGTGTGTTTGTGCGTGCTTGTGTCTTCACTGTGTGCTCTCCCTCTCTCTCTGCCTGCCAGGGAGCCATTTAAGAAGCTGCTGGTTCAGGGTCTCATCAAGGGTCAGACGTTCAAAGTGGCAGAGACTGGCCAGTATGTGAAGATGGAAGACATAGACTTCAGTGGTACTGTGACCATCCACTTCAGGCCCTGTCCTAATCTACAGCTCTGGAAAAGGAGACCACTGCACTTTAAAAAATATATAATAATATAAATATATAATCTATAAATACAAAATATATCAATATATTAAATATAAGTCAAATTGTATAAATGGTAAAACCAGTGAAACTGGTCTCTTAATTTCTTCTAGAGCTGTATATTATTAAACAGATTTATCAAACTAAAGCATGTTATAGTGATAAAGCACTCCTTTCAAAAGAAATCGACAGCAGCCACATCATGTTTTTAACTCCTGTGTAGGTGAACAAATGTTTTGTTCCCTAATTTGGGATCCCACGTGATGCCTTAGTGCCCAATGATAGGATTACAAGTCATTTGTGCTGTGAATACAAGTCAAATTAGAAGAGTTTGATTGGAGAGAAGCAGGAGGTCTTTTCTCTTTGTCCCCCTAGCCTCTCTTTGAATTGGTTTCTTGCTTAAGGTGTAACGGCTGCTCTCTGTTGCTTAGTAACGGGATAAACAGGAGCTATTGGTGGCAACAAGAAAAATAGGGAAGGCTTTCAATGTCTTACTGTTTCTCTTAGATGTCTGACAGCTAACTAAAAAGTCCTCAGATCAGGCCTACAGTCAATCTATAAATCAGAACAAAAACAGTAACAGATTAATTTAGTGGGTAGTTATGGTGTTAAAATGTTAAGTTTTTATTTACTAAATTTTAGCTCTTTAATCCAAAACAAAGAACCCCCCGCCTCTCATCTATTAGAAGTTCACTATTTACCTACTGTCTGTTCAGAAAACACAGAATATACATAATTTGAGATTGAAGTGGTTTAAGATGACTAATATTATTTATTGCTAAAAGGGACACTCCTCAATTTGTGTCTGGAATGTCATTTGTGGTTTAAAGAAGCGTTACAGTAGTTACAGTTTCAAACATCAACAGTGAGCTGGGGAGGTGATTTTAGCTTTGGGGGGGTGGGGTGGGGGGGTGGGGATGCTATATGCGAGCAACAACCTTTTTAATATGTTGAAGTAATAAGTTAATATACTCTTAATATAAAACTTGTGCAGTGGTGATGTGTACCAGTAGGACGGGCTTCAGGTATCTCCTTATGGGCGGCCTGACCTTTGACCTCCCTCCTGCAGGGGAAGAGCCTGTGGCTCTGGACGGCAGGCAACTGGAGGTGACCTATGAGAAAATGAGCAAGTCTAAGCACAACGGGCTGGACCCACAGGAGGTGGTGACCCAGTATGGCATCGACACCGTCCGACTCTACATCCTGTACGCCGCCCCACCTGAACAGGACATCCTATGGAACGTCAAGAGTTAGTCTCGCCACCGCAAACTACTACATAGTCCTGACAATCACAATAATAACAGCATTTATATTAAGAATATTATATATATACAGCCGTGGAAAGTTTAGTATATCAAACAATTTAAATGGCTTTCCTAGTTTCAGTTTTCAAATGTTCCCTTTTATTACCACTTTGTATATTTGTAAATATTTTGGTTTGTATATCTGTGTGTGTGTCTTTCCCTGTGTGTGTGATGCCTGTAGCGGATGCCCTGCCCGGGGTGCTACGATGGCAGTCTCGACTGTGGCAGCTGGTGACCAAGCTGAGGGGGGCTCGGGAGCTTGGAGACATCCCCAACCCCTCCCTGCTAAAGAAGAAGGATCAAGCAGATGCCAGGAAAATCTGGGGGAACAAGAACTATACTGTTGAACAGGTACACGCACAATACCAGTTAGTGATATAATGTATTCCTATATCTGTGGCTGAGTGTGCTGTATCTCTTTATAATGGCTCTCGTTATTATGTTGTATTGGCAAGTACAGTTTCATTGGACATGTTGTTTTTAATCTTCACCAGTAGGGGTCACTAAAGCATTAATTTCAAAACAACAAATAACAACAGATGCCAGTTGATAAACATAACATTACAATATTATTTGATCACCTTTATCTGCCACTTTGCCCATTTTTAAACATCTTCTTCTGTCTCATCATATGGTTCCTATTTCTACATTTAATTAAGTAATTAAATAACAATAATAATATGACATGACAAGACTTTAATTTACAATTTACAATTTACTTCACTGCTCAATGACGTTGAGCTACATTGAATTGTCTTGGGTCACCTGCCACAAGGTTCCAGTTGATCCCCCAGGGTCCATTGTAAGCTGAAACCCTCAGAGTAAATAGTGAGAGAAGCACGGAATGGAAATTGATTTCAAATCCACGCACTCTCCCTTCCACATTATAAAAATAGCCTCCCTCCACTGGCCAGTTTGATTCTCATTCCCCAACAAGGCCAGTGCTATTTGAAGGACCCAGGCTGCTTGCCGTAAGCCCCCAAAGCCAGGTCCAGTCCTTTGATCCGTCCGTCAGAAAAGCCTCAGTCATCGACCTCCTCTCCACGGATCTTTCCAAAAGCGTTTGCAGTAGTAACGCACAGAGCTGTGTGTGTCTACCTGCCTACAGCTGGTGTATACACTGATGTATTGATGTAGCCTGGTTCCGGACTCCTGAATCCCTTCCCACAAATTCTAGTTGAGCACATTGCCCCTGTCAAAGTCTTTTTGACAAGGACAATTGGCACCTTTGTGGCAGTGTACATTTGATATCACCCCTTTAACTAACAGATTTCCTTTACATGCACTACCATGTTCTCACCACTGACCACCAAATTAAAAACAAGCTGTTGAGTGTATTGTACGGTGGCTATCATGGCTTCAGTAGCGACTGAAATTAATGTCAGTTCGCCACCTCGTGATTGTTTAGAGGAAAAATGCAATCCTCTACCCACAGAATTCTAGGAGGTAATTTCTAGAATAACTGGGGGGCAGGATAGTCTAGTGGTCTGGGTGTTGGACTCCCAGCCAGAAGGTCAGGGGTTCAAGCCCCAGAGTTGGCCTACCTGTAAGCATCCTTGAGCAAGATGCCTAACCCCTATGTGCTCCATGTAATAGCACCATGTAATTGTAAGTCGCTTTGGATAAAAGCGTTTGCTGAAATGACCTGATTGTAACTGAATAAAGGAGTGGTAACAAAATGGCCATTCAATCTGAATCAGGTAGTGATGAGTGGTCTCTTCTCTTATTCTCTCCTCTGTTTATTCAGATGAGGAGAAACGGTCACAAAATCTCTATTTGTCCATGAAAGATATTGTAGTACTACTACAGTATACTGAAGGAAATGTGAAGCAGGAATAAGCTTGATGTGTTTTTCTAGTGTCTCATACTGTCTCATTGTTTCCAGGTCACAGCTCACTTTACAGAGGACTTCCTTCTGAACGCTGCCATTTCACGTCTTATGGGGCTCACCAACACACTGTCTGTGAGTGGAAATAAATACTTGATTTTCCCTTTTGTAATACACTGCTCCAAAGTAAACTGTGTGTGTGTGCGTGCGTGCGTGCAGACTGCCACAGCCAGGGTGGTGCAGCACAGTGTGGAGTTCGAAGACGCTCTGGCTGTGTTGTGTGTGATGACCGCACCCATGGCTCCTCATCTGGCCTCTGAACTCTGGGCAGGTTAGCATCTCACACACTCTCACGCACACACACAAGCACGTGCACGCACTTGCGCATGAGAGGAATGAGGCGACATAATTCGACATCATTCTTTCCTTATCACATTATTTGACGAATCCCAGCGGTGGCTATTTTTAGTGCCACATGTGATACATCTTAATAACCCACTGGTGCGCCCGGTCTACATTGCCCTCGGAGGGATGGTAATGGCTTCCTGTGGAACAGCGACAAAGTGTATGTGCGTGTGTCTGTGAGAGAGAGGTTTGAGGTAAAACTAGTTTCTTGGATCCAACAGGAAGTTGCCACATATAGATGTCATGTTGACACTTGCTTATCCAATACCAGTGTTTCTGCAATGCCCAAGTGACGTAATCGACAGCCATTAAGCAAAGCCACTTGAGTGCTTGGTCTCGATTTGTGTAGAGGTCTACAACATAGCTTGTCTAGACAACCGCCCTCGAAAAAGTGTGCTGAATTGTTACTGTAGAAATTGTTAAACGTCAAACAAACGTCACAGCATGTAGAAGAGAGAGCGTTATACACAACATACACTGCACTTTTCACCTTGTTCGTTAATCTATAACGCACATGGAGCAGGATAGAGGAAGTTTACTTCCTTCCCTACCCCTCCTGTGGGATGTGAGCTTGCGTTTTCAGCACAGAAAGCAGAAGGGGTTGGAGAGAGAGGCTGTTTAGTGTTTTTATATGGATGAGTTTTCATTCTGTGCTTTCACTGCATTTCCCTTCAGGGATTAATAGTCTTATTTCACCTGTTAACACACACATACACCCCCCAGTGGGGGTGATTATTTAATTTAGATTGATTTAATTGAAATCCTTTATTATAATGAAAGTGTATATTTTTCTAGTGGTGTTTATTGTTTGTAAAATGGGCTGAAGCATTGGAGATAAAGATTCAATAAAGACTCCCCGGTGTTGATGTGCGTTGCCTGCCGTCTCCTCCAGGTCTGTGTTCAGTAACGAACCCTCTAAGCACTCTCCTCAAGCGGCGAGGAGATGTTCTCCAGCAGCCCTGGCCTTCTGTCGACCCAGAGTACCAGGAGGTCCCTGACACCACGGAGCTGTCTGTACGGGTAGGGTCAGGCGTCATATATATGAATTGATAAGTAAAGCACTTGCAAGGTACTTTTTTCTTTGTGAAACTCAATTTACAAACTTACAAAACTGTGCCTGACAACAGTGCCAAAAGTCACGTGAGTTTGTATTTTGAATGTCGTGGTCGTGCATTGAGGTTGCAAGTGACTAATGTGTAATATAATTTCTCAAGCTTGTATCATGGTATGTAAAATCCACTATGCTTGCAAAATGTATTAAAACATTTGCAACATTTGTATTTTTCTTACATCATGATACAAGCTTGCAAAATTAAATTGCACATTTGCGAACCTCAATGTACAACCATGACATTCAGAGCACAAGTTTACAGAGTTTTGGCACTTTTGTAATCCCATACCCTCCCGCCCTTTCACACGCAGTTTTCAAATAGGCCAATCAGCAGCCAGATGCTCATTAATATGAATGAATGTTACTACCTTTTTGGTGGAGGGGAAAAAAACACACATGTGTTTCTTAGACATCAGGTTAATCATGTCGAATAAAATATTTTATATGATTTTATATAATCATTATATTATGATATATACACAGACATATACACACATGTTTGCACTTATCTGAGCTGGCATTTTCCCTCAGACATCTCTAGTCCTTAACCCCAAGCCTTGGTTTCTTGGTTGCGGCGGTGGTGTAATTTTCCACCAGCCTATGATTAGTGTCCACGTGAGCGTGTGCGCGCACGTCCGCATGTCAGTGGGTCGGCTTCAGGCTAAACAGACAAGTGGTAAATAATTAGAGACCGGGCGGAGACACCGTGTTTTTCCAGGCTTCGCTCGAAATCATTTCTCTACTGCTTTCTTCCCCCAAGAAGTTCATTCTAACAAATAGTGAAAGTCGGAGTGTCTTTAATTATCGACGATGAGAGGGCGTCTGTCTGTCTGTCTGTAGGCGTGCATCTACTTTTACACAAATGTCTGTTTTTTGCTTTGTTTTTTTGTTTTGGATGCACATTCACCGAGAGTGTCCAACTGTACGTCGGCTCGCGTGCCCGCACCATAAGAAGCACACACACACACACACACACACACACACACACGCGCACACATGCACATGCACACGCGCACGTGCTTTTAAGGGTGCACGGCCAATCAGCGAGAGCATCCCGCTGTGCGTGTCTGAGGTTCAAAGCCCCGTGTGAGATTGGATGCACAGGGGGCACGCCAGCGTGTTCACCCACCTCACACACCAGCGCAAATTCCAGTCATTAACTCAGTTAATGGCTAAATGACAGAGCTGCTTTATTCTCACCACTTTCTCTAGTGAATCCTCTCCCCCCCCTAGGGTAAGGGTTGTTCTAGTGAAACCTAGTGGTGGGAGTGGTTCGTGTTGAACACAAGCTGTGTGATATCGCTCTACTTTTAATCCCAACCTTCTTTATGTAGCTCTTCTGAAAAGTGAATATGCTGCTTTGATGAAGCCGCTGCTGGTTTTCGCTCTCATCTGGGATCTTGGTTGTGGGCGTCCCCCGCCCTGTGGACACAGCCCCACCATCTCTGTCCACTAATCACCACCGTGGGCTCGTCCTATAAGGCGGCGCCCTGCTTCAGTGGCCTCGTGTGCATGTGCACGTGTAAACACACTCGCGCACATTTTGTTTTCCCGAGACTCGGACGTGTGCTCTCTCAGGGACGCACAGCATATTTTCACGTGCTCGTCGACAACACTGCGTGCGCGTGATAATTGCTAACCCCTCCATTATGGGATGCTGCCTCTGTTGGCACCACATGTTCGTAAACACACTTAAATACACGGGGGACGATGGCCGACATGGGAGCCTCTCTGCCTCTCGCATGCCTACCACAAACTGTGTTTTCAAATGCGTCGTTTTACATCCACACTCTACATGGAGAAGTGGAACAAAACCATGGTGGTATGTAGATTTGGACAAGTTGCGTTGTTGCAGAATATTTGACCAATTATCCGAGGACCTACTTGTCATTTCCCCCCTCATCTCACCATATCTTTCTCTGGTTCTCATCTTCAGATTAACAACAAGATCTGTGGGTCAGTCACAGTGCCTCGGCAGATATGCCAAGATGCAGAAGAAGTCCAGAAGCTAGTTTTGGAGAGTCCGCTTGGACAGAGTCTTCTGGGCCACCGCGTAATCAAGAGAGCCATCCTATCCCCCAGGACAGCCCTTATTAACTTCCTTGTCGAGGACGGCAGTTAGGACATGGACCTGGGATTTGTTGTGTGTATTTTTAATGACATAATTTATGACAGGATGAAAGTTACTTTTGTAAAATGTCATTAATTGAATGTAAATATTATATAAAGATTTTTTTAAATAATTTGTTTGAAATGAATATTTTTCTTTGTTTAATCAGCAGTTACAAGTTTCTATTTATTTTGGACATTTATAGTCTCTTTAATAACTGTCCAGTGAAATTACACATGTCTTAATGAAATCATCCCCCATTTTACAGTCGAGTTCTCTTGACATCAGACGCACGCCTGAGATCCCGTTGAGATTCCCGAAATCATTCAGATTCCTCCACGTTCTCTTGCTACGTCAGCTAGGGCATCATATAGGCTTCACGTGGTTCAGCCACAGCTTCACACGTCTCCACCTGCCGTGTCTGTCTGACTAGAGCGCAATCGGCCATGGAGCGCTTGAAGAACCATACATGGACAGCTGTGAGACCACCCGGCTGACTGACTGCAATGTGATGCTTTGTTTGGCTCCTAAGGCCACTATTGTGATCCCATTGACAAGGTGCTGTGTGTCTCTCACTGTTCACTGTTCAGAAGAGCTACAAGTGGCTTTATATATATATATATATATATATATATATATATATATATATATAAATAAAAAAAAAAAAAAAGAGCTAAAGATTCTCTGTAAGTATTGGATGAGAGACTAGGGATGTGGAGAAAAATAAATATCACATATGCAACTTTCTGCAAAAACAAACCCGAGATGTCCCACCAAATATTTTCCTGAATATTTGTCTGACATGACATAATGTTTAACTGAAGGGGGGAAGAAAAAAAAAAATACTTGTAGCATTTATGTCTCATCGCTTGTTTCAGAGCGTGTCTTGTAAAAACTTGCACTTTTTATATAACCACTCCTGATTTGGTCCACTCCTGGTCCTTGTTTGTTTAGCTTTGTCTAATATTTTTCTTTTAAAGTTTGCTTTACAATCTGAGTTGCAGTGGAACCTCCCATTTATAGAAAGGTCTATTTCATCCACAATAAAAACAAAAAGTGGATTACATTACAACCGATTACTTACTGCCATAAGAGCCCCCGGTAATGACTGCTAAAGTTTATATGGCATGTTTTATCTGAAGTACGTATGAGGTGCAGATGTACAGTAGATTGTTTTTGTTTGACAGAAAGTTAGTTGAAGGCCAATGAAAACATGGGTGTGAGCAGTTTCATAAACCATTCAAAGGCACTAGTTGCAAACTTTAAGATCTAATGAGTTGTATCGCAGTTCCATTAAATAAAGCCCTATACTGCCAAATTGTTACTGCAGATATAAACCAGTGTAGGAATAATGTGATTATTTTAAATAGCATATTATGCTTTTATACAAATGACATTATCATTGATAAAATAACTTATTGGTTTTAAAAGAAATGATTTTAAAGGCTTTGAATCATAGTGACTATCAACTGTGACGAATCATATTTAAATAGCCCTGACTGGGTTGGGATGTTTCCTGAGGTTTTCTGGTTTTGTATTGCCAATTATGTTGTCAAATGTTCAACTGACATGCTCAAACAAAGATTAAAATATTTAAACAACCTACTTTTGCTCTAATTGTCTGGTAATACATTGAAATGTGATACAGCTCCCACGCAAAAATGACCACTGCGTAATTCTAACCCTAAATAGCAATTGCTATCCACTTTCAGTGTTAATGTATGTTAATTATACAAATAAAAGCTTGAACACATTGATTTCAAACAGAAAAAAACACCTTCATTCATTACATTTACATAAAAAATATTTACCGTTTGGGAAAATCTGATATTTTGTGTATACACATTTCCTTTTAGCATACATCATACACACTCTGAACTTTACACACGTGTTGGATTGCATTGTCCAGTTGCCAAAAAAAAAAACGGCAGGTGAGCAAGCAAAGTCCCCTTCATCTTGCTTTGAGCTCAGCGGTTGTCCCAGACAGAACGGCTGTACTTCAGTGTCCGTGAGACCGTTCTCCGTCAGTGGCTGGGTCCGAAGCCCTGCGCGTCGGCCAGACTGTCGGCCTCTACTTCGATGGACACCACGTGATGGCCAGGGATCATGGCCAAGCCCAACACTCGGGGCTCCCCCTGAGAGAACATGTCTGACGGAGACCGAAACACACGCTTTAGTGACGGAAATACATGTAGCCATGGAAACACTGGGCAAGATAACAAAACATACAGTAAATAAGTAAGTAAAACTAGATAGATTAAAGCAATATTTTCAATCTATTGAATCTTAGGGCCTCCAAAAAAAGCATCTAAATTCCAACAAGATGCGGGTAAGTTAACAGCAACCTGTGTTAGTATTCATGTTGTGGCTTAAGTTCCCACCACATTAAGCATCGATGTTTTTAATCACTATTCAAATAAAAGCCAAATTGGAAGGGGGCACACTTATAGCCCCGCCCCGGGTAAACTGAGGTGGTGCAGATTGTTCATCTCCTGTCGTGGCCTACCGGTGGATTTGAGGAATTCCTGAGCCGAGCCCAGGATCACGTTGCAGTCTCGATCTGTGCAGAGGAACAGTCCCACAAGCGTACGTCCATCGGTCATGCGGATCCTCATGTTTTTGTTCAGCAGTCCTTCCAGTTTCTGCCTGGCTTGGGACGATAACAGCCCCGCCTGCTCCTGGGGATTGACGCAAATGTAGCAAACACATACACATTAGGAAATTATTCAAAGAATAATGTCTCGTCTGTACACATTTAGGTACTTCATGTAGAGGAAATACAACATACAACGAGAAATTAAGTATTGTATACCAGAAGTAATGATTCTGACACAGTAACAGGAGCCAGCTCAGCTAACGCATTAGCCTATTTACGACAGCCATGTCCATGAATTTAGCTGCAAATTACCTATTATAATTTTCTTCTCCGACATATGTTAAGATAGTAGAATAATAACGTAATAACTCGTGTTTGAATAAACTACAGCATACATGAGTCGATGGACCATTTTCTTCTATCATTGTTGCCATCTCCCGTTCTTCTGTCTTGTTTGCCTGCGGATCACTTTTTCGGACGGACCGCCCATACCGGAAACACATCTAACTTTATTGTGATTCGTGTGTTTGGTAAAGTCGGGAAATGTTGCCACAGCATCGGGTCTGTTGATGGTATCCAGACACGATGCTTGGGATACTTGTATGTAATGTTTGATCATTATTTATGTGACGATATAGAAACATGGCTCCTACACCGAGGCCAAAATATTTCACCCCTAAAGAGGTGTCTGTTCACAATACACCAGATGACTTGTGGGTGTCATTCCTGGGCAAAGTGTGTGACCTGACACCGTTAATGAAACAGAACAAAGGTGAGTTTCGGTCATAACATAACATAACATGCTTAGCCCTATGTATAGTAAAAGTAATTTATTTTTTACAACTCGTCCTCTTTTCAGGCAATGTTCTTACCGTGCCAATTATTGAGTGCGCTGGAAAGGACCTAAGCCATTGGTTTAACCCTGAAACCAAAGACGTGAGTTGAAAAATGCCACAAGAACAAATTCACTCGGTTAACTTAACTTTTCCCCTCATTCGTACGTATTTTTAACCCTTTTATTTTAGATTCAGACCCATGTCGATCCATTAACTGGCACCGTTAAGTACTACACCCCTAGAGGGCGCTTTGTACATGTCCCACCAAACTGTCCAAGTACTGACTGGGCCAATGACTTTGGCTGGCCGTGGTGGAGGGACCAGCAGTACCACGTGGGACTGCTCTCTGCTAAAACCAGGTGGATACGCATCATCAACACCTTGACAAGACAAGAGCAACAGCTGGAGGTAAATAATCAGAGAAACACTGTATAGGGTAAGGGACCCCACAATGGGATGTGGTATTTCTTTTTCTTTTTTGGGGGGGGTATGAACTCTAAAAGTAACTCAAAGTATAAACTCTTTTCTAACTTTGACAATAGATCATTGTTGCTTGACTGGTATTTCCTGTTTCAGAGAGCTGGGGTGACAGAAATGTGTCGTGAATTAAATTAAATCAGTTATTTTCCTTTGTCCAGGTTTGCTCCGAGGAGACCCTGTACGATGTCTTCGAGCGTTATCAGCGCTATAACTCTCACGCCTCCAGCTACACGTGGAAGTTCAACGGCGCATGCTTAAACATGAGCAAGACTTTGAGTGAAAACAACATACCCGATGACGAGGAGGAGTTGCACCACTGTCGGCTGGACCCTGAGCTTTTCACTCCGTCCATTTTCCTCTATTTCAACAATGACCTGACTGAGGCCTGACCCTGGAGATCACTTCGGCCTACTGTGGCCAACATGACAGTTCAGAATCAGCTTCAGTGTTTATTGTCAATAGCTGTTATATTCAACGTTGCCTTTTAAATTAAATGTTATTCTGTGTAAGCCTCTTTACTTACTTATACTGTATGTTCTGGAGCTATTAAAAGGGGGCACATTGTTTAACACTTATATTATCGTAATTTATTCAGGTTTGAAGCAATCATTTTCATTCAAAACCCCTTTTTCTATTATCAAATGCTACATTTAGGTTTTTCTCTTCTAGGTTTATTTTATATAAGATATAGTCCAGTAAAGGGGTGCTTGGGCTTTGAACGGAATGGAACAGGGTTAGGGTTAGGTAAAGAAACCAAAAAAGTTGGAGAACACTGGTTTAGTCTATGGGCAACGTAACGTTAAATCACAAGAATACATAAACATACCGGCACGTTTTCCTGCAGAGAGCGAAATTAAATGCAGTTGTAATTTTAAAGTGAGCAAAAAAGCCGGCAGATATTTTGGTGGGTGACAATCGCGCTGAAACATACCGGGCTAGTGCTTGTGTGTTCGATTTGAGAACGTGGAATTTCACGCATTAGGAAGTCACCGGTAGCTGACATCATATGTAACGTTACTTCGCTTCAGGGATGGCGATTGGGGTAGGCTACACATCAGAATCAGTTTTATTTGCCAGGTACGTGTACACTTACGAGAAATTTGATTTAGGACTGTACATTGTTCACGATGTGCTTACGCATACAATAAAAAGATAAAGATAAAAACAAAATAAAAAACAGTATAGAAAACATGTAACAGTTGGCATTCCCGGCTGAATAATGGTCTATGTTGTGTCTCAATCCGCGCCAAATCCGTCTGACTAGATTTTCTGCCATTATTAATGTTCTGAAAAGGCTTAAAAATGTTTCAAAGCCAAACTTGTTGTCCAATCATCCCCAAAATTGGCACAGATGATCTTCGGAACAAGCCTAGACCTTTTGAATTCTAATTCTAATTCTTCTTCTTCTTGTGTTTTATGGCGGTTGGCAACCAGCTTTTTGGAGCATTACCGCCACCATCTAGACTGGAGTGTTCCTCTCTGAGGGATTTCATGATTTGAGACAAAACACTGAAAACAAGTTTTGAAATGGATAAGACATCACATATTAATAATCAGTCTTTAACTTGTTTCTATACAGAGATTTACAAGCCATTTACACCAGTACACAGCACTCCAAGAAGCGTACTGGCCAAGAACCCTAATCTTCTCCTCAATGGATTAATACTGTTTGTACCATTATGTATGGTGGTGGTGGCAGTGGCGCTGACGCTCAGACCAGTGGCAGACGGCCAGGGGGGGGGGGGGGGGGGGGCCCCCCGGCAAGCCCCCCCAGGAAAAGGCCCCCTTTTGCTTGTTTAAGGGCCCACTTTTTCTTGCCAAAAAATTGCATA
>JAOEHI010051259.1:0-19039 GCA_025447815.1 Percopsis transmontana | reverse complement strand
ACAGGCCTCTCTCATCTTTTTAAGTGGGAGAACTTGCACAATTGGTGGCTGACTAAATACTTTTTTGCCCCACTGTAGATCTGATGTCTACCTCTGGCTTTGTTTTGGCTAACGATAAACAAAATAAGTAGAAGTTACCGATAGCGATTTTAAATGTATGTAATTCACTGCTGAAAACGCCATATATTGATTAATTGGAGAGCACAGAGTCTAAATAACAGTTGGCTGACTGATTCCGTCCAACCGCTGAATATACAGTACACTACATACAGCAACTGCAGTAAAGTGCGCTTGGGTTCCAGGGTTTCAAGCCAAGCTCAGGAACCGTGCAGGAGCTGAATTTCCGCAGTAACAAGAACGTGTGGGGCTACTTCAGCGTGGCGGCAGCCGGAGGCCTGCACGAGTTTGCCGACTCTCAGTTTGGCCACTGTTTCTCCTGGGGAGAGAATCGTGAAGAAGCCATCTCGTGAGTAGACACAAAGAATATGAATTTAAATGAAAACCTTATGTTGATTCTGTAATGTGAGCCAACTGCTTTCATAGAAATAGTGTTTCATTAAAGCTACACTGCTCGGTTAGTGTTAAAAAGTCCCCAGAACCCCGAATGTCTGCCTCGGATCACTGTTTATATTTTGAAACACAACTGTCAACAAAAGTGTTGTTGCCAATTTGAGCTGGAGGGGGGAGGAGTAGAGAGGAGTACGTGCCACTCAGCGCTCAAGTGTGGGAGGGGCATGCGCTGTGAGAGTTCCAAACTAAAACAACAATCCCACGCACAAATCGAGGAATGTACCCGTGAACATTATGTTGATTTAATGTGAGACAACTGCTTTTATTAGTTTCTGTTATTTAACATTTTTTATTCCTATGTTTTCAAGTTCACAACCATGTGCACCATACCAACTGAGATCTATTTAACGCCGCTGTTTATGTCCTCACGTGTTCAGCAACATGGTGGTGGCTCTGAAGGAGCTGTCCATCAGAGGAGACTTCAGGACCACGGTGGAATACCTCATCAAGCTGCTGGAGACGGAGAGCTTCCAGCACAACAGCATCGACACAGGCTGGCTGGACAGACTTATCTCTGAGAAGATGCAGGTGGGCAGAGATGTTGTCGTTGTTGTTTATTTCCGATGCAATCTCTGAGTGTTTAGGCGATCGTAAGAAAGCGTATTTCCTTTTAAATAAGAGCCGTTATGATAAGATATGTGTGGCCGCAGGCGGAGCGCCCAGACACCATGCTGGGGATCGTAAGCGGGGCCCTGCACGTGGCAGATGTCAACCTGAGGAACAGCGTGTCGAATTTCCTGCACTCTCTGGAAAGGTACCGTGGTTGTCTCCAATTCCTAGGCTGCATTTGCTTCCAATAGAATAAAAGTCACCTGAAGTACAAGTACCGACTGCACTGCAATCGGATAACTACAGCAATTTCAAAACCCATTGTTTTTAGGTCATTTGAGTACTCTGTACACACCAAATCATAAATGAATAAAGAGATTTTAAGACTAAGGATGTTCTATATAAAATGAATGTAAAAATAATCTACTTTTGTCTTTTCCCGCCGCCAAGGGGCCAGGTGCTGCCGGCACACACGCTTCTCAACACCGTGGACGTAGAGCTCATCTACGAAGGCACCAAGTACGTGCTGACGGTGACGCGGCAGTCCCCCAACTCCTACGTGGTCATCATGAAGCACTCCTCGGCTGAGGTGGACGTGCACCGGCTCAGCGACGGAGGCCTGCTGCTCTCCTACGACGGCAGCAGCTACACCACCTACATGAAGGAGGAGGTGGACCGGTACGCTGCGTCGCTAGCTAGGCTACTAGCGGAAGCCACTAGCTAAGCTACCTCAGCTGATTTGCGAGTCGTTGCATTTAGAATGTGGTGATGAAATATATTCGGAATAGATTTTAACATCAAAAGTTATGTTTATCGTGTAATTGCAAACTTTTAGAAATAATTCTCCCTGTGTTAAGTATTATCGGGATAAAAATTGTTTCTTGGTACTTAATCGTTTTACTTTACATTCAAAACATTTGCAATGAGACTAGAAGAACCTGTTGTTCATACTTCAATAATTATATTCTTTTTTCTTTCTCTCTCTCCTTACAGATATCGTATCACTATTGGGAACAAGACTTGTGTTTTTGAGAAGGAGAACGACCCTTCGCTGCTTCGCTCCCCTTCAGCAGGAAAACTGATCCAGTACACAGTAGAGGATGGCGGCCATGTGTTTGCCGGCCAGTGCTACGCTGAGATAGAGGTGGGTTCTTAACACCGTGTATACAGTACGTCTGTATTTGACTTCTCTGGGTGGGGGGTGCTCCGGCCCAGAGAAGCAGAAACTTGCATGGGGAACGCATCCTTCACTACATGCCACACAGTGTGTGTATATAAATACATACATATGTATGTATTTATACATACATATGTATAAATACATACAAACTGTATGCTCGTCTCTTCCAGGTGATGAAGATGGTGATGACTCTGACAGCGGTGGAGTCTGGTTGTATTCACTATGTGAAGAGGGCCGGGGCTGCGCTGGATCCCGGCTGCGTCATCGCTAAGCTCCAGCTGGACGACCCCAGCAGAGTGCAACAGGTAGTGGGGGCGGGGTGTCACTCAGTGCGTTGGAAGGGCAAGGATGGTGCCCCCGGTGGCCTAGTTGTTGGTGAGGTCGTGTCGGGATGAAGGGGACTGGGAAGTTGTTTAGTGTGCTGGCTGCTATCCTTCTATTTGCTGTACAAATGTAGTCCCACACACACGCCCTCGCCAAGCGAACACAAAGGAATCAACCAAACGGAAAAGGTTGTCTGCACACTCGAGACACACTCCTGCTTCCCCTGGGTCACTGGAGGTACCTGCGCCCCACCCCAGAGGGTGGCAGGAGAATTTCTCTACCACCAAGCCGACAGTTTGCCCCTTTGCACTGTGCGTCTCGTAGGCTGAGCTGCACACGGGCGCCCTGCCGACCATCCAGGCCGTCGCTCTGCGAGGGGAGAAGCTGCACAGGGTGTTTCACAGCACCCTGGACCACCTGGTTCACATCATGAGCGGTTACTGCCTTCCCGAGCCCTTCTTCAGCGTTAAGGTGAGCACTGGCAACACAAAGCTAGCTCACGCTGGGCGTTGGGCCTCCCCCGCAATAGTCCTCACAAACTTGTGTCCTCCATTTGTCTAGCTGAAGGAATGGGTGGAGAGGCTGATGAAGACCATGCGGGACCCCTCCTTACCCCTGCTGGAGCTCCAGGAAATCATGACCAGCGTGTCCGGACGGATCCCCCCCGCTGTGGAGAAGTCCATCAAGAAGGAGATGGCTCAATACGCCAGCAACATCACCTCTGTGCTCTGCCAGTTTCCCAGTCAGCAGGTACCACATGTGCATGCACCGAGCCAAACCAGGCCTTGTATTAGAACAGTTTCACGTATGCTAGTTGAACTGCAGCATGGCGGTTTGTCATTCTCATCAGATACTTTTAATAGCTTCCACCCCTCATAGACTTTTATATTGCTTTTTAATAGTTTTAATAATATTCTGCTTAGTTGTGACTGTTAAAGCACTCTGTTTTTAAGGGTGCTCTTTAAATAAAGTTTATTATTGTTTTCCTGGAACATATTGAGCTGTGTGCCGGTTGGACTGAAGCCCAGAGTAAAATGTATATTTTAATCAAACGAATGATCCAGTTCTTAATCTATGCTCTATGTTGGAACTATTTACTAGTAACATTTCTCCAACAAGTGTTGCAAGTAGCTACCCAGTTAGGCCTTTTGAAACCGTTGATCATGGGAAATTGTGCAAAATGCCAAATGGAGTGAAAGGGCAAGCAAAAAAACATTATTCAGCTCAAAGGCTATAGGCCTTTCAAAATGTCTGTTTCCTGAAATAAACTTGTGATAAATGCATGAATTCCCATATCGGTAAGTACTGTGATAAGTCATGGAATTTCACAAATGGTCAATTACATTATCTTTAACTGACTTGATTTAAACAAACAAATAAATGGTAATAACTGTGTGGACTGTACTGAATGAACTCTAATAAATAATTAAATAATGATAAACACATTGGTCTGTATGGCCATCCCAATTAAATGACGCATGGATGTGAAATGTCATTTATTTCCAGATTGCCAACATTCTGGACAGTCACGCTGCTACCCTGAACAGGAAGTCAGAGCGGGAAGTCTTCTTTATGAACACACAGAGCATTGTTCAACTGGTACAGAAGTGAGTATCTCTATATATTGACGATATGAGTTTACAAGTTACGAGAATTGGGTCATTTAGCAAACGCTTTTATCCAAAGCCAATTACAATGAGTACATTTGCAAGTATCTCAAGGAGCAGATAGGGGTAAGGCCTCTTGCTCCAGGATGCTTGCAGGTAGGCCAACTCCAGGGCTTGAACACCCAGACTATCTGCCCAATACTCCACAAGGACACAAGGTTTGCAACCTGCCATGTGCCCATCTGACCCCAGTTAGTACAAATGTGCTACTGATGCTACAATACAACCACACAAAATGTCCTTGCCGATTTAATAACCTTTCATGCATGGATCTTTTTGTATGGTTACTGTACGCCAAGCTGTCTTTTCAGAAGTGACTGTTATTGTCCCCCACAGGTACCGCAGTGGCATCAGAGGTCACATGAAGGCTGTGGTGATGGATCTGCTCAGACAGTACCTAAAAGTAGAGATCCAGTTCCAGAACGGTAAGGAGACCATAATTCCCCTCCTAAATGTTGACTCAAGTTGTTTCCTTGTCACATCCAATGTCCACATGGGGGCAGTGTTTGACAAGAAACACTCCACCGTTTTCCGAAGCCTGGCTGTTTTTAGGATCTGTCTAAACGTTACACGTTCATTCACAGGACACTACGACAAGTGTGTGTTCGCCCTGCGTGAGGAGAATAAAAGTGACATGGCCAATGTGCTCAACTACATCTTCTCCCACGCCCAAGTCACCAAGAAGAACCTGCTAGTCACAATGCTTATTGTAAGTCTCCTTCCGTAATGGAAACCTAACCTAAAACAGCGGGAGAGAGTTCCTTGTAACAGGTTATTAGGATAGCTTGGAATTGCCATATATGCCCATGTGCTACTCACTTGTGATGTTATCGATAAATGGCAGTTTTTATGTTATGTTTTATGGTTCTCAAACTGTGGGGTAAGCACCCCTTGGGTCGCGGGGGGTGAAAGAAATCTCCCTTTTGAAGACCATAAGAGCCTAACCCTGTTTAGTTAGTGTCCATGTTAACGTGTTGCTGCTGTGTAGGACCAGCTGTGTGGCCGTGATCCTACACTGACAGACGAGCTGATGGCCATTCTGACTGAACTCACCCAGCTCAGCAAGACCACCAATGCCAAGGTGGCGCTGCGTGCCCGGCAGGTCAGGATTATCCCACTACATTGACTCTCTCAAGGCAATATTTAATATCTTCCAACGTGATAGTTTCTGACCAAAATATAATCAAATAATTCAGTTCTGGTGATGTCTGCTGTTGAGACGCTATCGTTTTTGGTTTAGTTGAGGAAGTTTGAGTCACATGGTATGAACTATTGGTCTCCATGTTTATGCATTTTGCATAAAAATCCGTAAATACCTCAAATCTCTACTTAACAGTAACAGTTAACAGTGAATAATATTTACCAAATCATCCTTTTGTTACTCAGGTGCTTATAGCTTCCCATCTGCCCTCTTACGAGCTCCGCCACAACCAGGTGGAGTCCATTTTCCTCTCGGCCATTGACATGTACGGACACCAGTTCTGCATCGAGAACCTGCAGGTAGCGGCCATTAGACAGGACAGACTGCCGTGTCTGTATTTCACTCTCTGACGACGATGCAAGCGTTCATGATGACGACTTGTCTCCCTCTCTAGAAACTGATCCTGTCAGAGACGTCTATCTTTGATGTTCTGCCCAACTTCTTCTACCATAGCAACCAGGTGGTCAGGATGGCTGCACTGGAGGTAAAGAGGGACGCAAACTATTTAGTTGTTGAAGGGTAAACCTATTGCATTTATGTTGCCTAATGTACATTTACAATGCTTTCTGAGTGATTTAGGCTTTCTTAATTGTTTTCTAATTTTAGGGTTTTTATGAGAAATTGCCTTGATTTGTGTCTGGAATTACACTTGTGGTTGAAAGAGCATTTAAAAAAAAAAAAAAAGAAGTTTGTTCTGGTTTGAAATTCAGTGCTTGCACCTCCCAAACCTAAGTGCATCGCATTCCTTTCTACTCCTCTCGCTACAGAGCTCATGCTGTGCTCTACCCCTCACCATATATGGTCTTTTGTGTTTGTTTTAAACCTAAATATTTACTTGGGTCACTAAAACACCATTGCGGAGTGTATCTTTACCTTCCGTTTCCTGCGTTCTTTCCCGTGCGCACCCCCAGGTGTACGTGCGCAGGGCCTACATTGCCTATGAGCTGAACAGTGTTCAGCACCGACAGCTGAAGGACAACACTTGTATCGTCGAGTTCCAGTTTATGCTTCCTACCTCACACCCCAACAGGTGAAGTACACTCGCTTGTCTGCCTCAACATCCCGGCCTTTATCCTTTTATGGCACCGTGGAGGAGGTTCATACATGCATGCCTGAATGAATCACAATTGGGATGCTGTTGATTGGGGAAATATGAAGAGCTCCACTAAAAGTTGTGTATTTATAGTCACTGTTTGGCTTCCGGGTGCTACTCTAGCTAGTTCTTCCACCGTGCCATATGGCCTATAGCCATGTTGCCTTTTACATTGTCTTGTTCCATGGCAAAGCTTCTTATTTGAGAATATCACTCGAATATGTTTTGACAATTGTGAGTGCCATTGTCTCCTTTGTTGCACCATCTCGTTAGTTCTAGCGTAGCCTTTGTCAGTAGTATGCTTGTTACAGACCCTGTACCTCCGTTTTGTTGTCAATTACAGTATAAGCTCTGTGTGTGCATGTGTTTTTGTGTTGGATTTCACACTGGCTTCCAGTTGCTTGGCAGCGCCCATTTGTTTGTCTGTTCGTTGATTGATAATGTTGTAGCTGTAGAAACTTTGACTACCATCACCATTCATCTTAACCTCTCCCTGCATTACTCATGAATCCCATTGATGTACTAAAGACTGCATGACGGTGTGAAAAGATTGTATCTTTCCTGAGGTGACACCCTGCTATAAGGAGGGCTTAGAATCTGAATGTTGTATGTTGCAGCGGGAGCAGTTCGGAAGTGAAATGTGTGTTTTTAATGATTTCCAAAATTGACCCATTTGTGTTTTTAATTAATATCAAGTAAATTATTTCTATGGTTGATCAATTCATCGTAGTTCTCCGGCATATGTAATGCCGTTTCAAACTTGAAAGTTTAAAAGGGGCACACATGCGTTTCTAGACCCTAACTGTCTCTCTCTCTGTCCTGATGCCTGCCACTAACCTCTTGATAATCAATGTTGTTTGATTGCAGAGGGAACATCCCCACTCTAAACAGGTATAGTAAACATTCTTGTTGCAACTAATGAGTGTATGTGTATGTACATACATACATACATGCATACATACATACTAGAGACTGTATGCACAGTAGACTGTCTCGAGCTGCATGGTCAAACAAATTATTCCTTCATGAAACAAAATGATCTGATTGTCCACATGTTGTTTGGCTACGCTGCTGTTTTGTACTGTACCTTACCAAAATTAATCTGAATTAGAAATCTTTAGTACTGCTGGCCAGCTGGCTGTTTCTTTTATGGATTATACCATGGTGTTTTGTATTCAGGCTCCATGTCACGTATATGTTTTTAACAGGGTTTTACCCATGCCTTACTACTGTGTGTATGTAATTAAATGTTCAGATATGTCTAATGAATTAATGTTTTGCAATGTGCTGTAAAAACAACGGGGGTAGGGCAGGGGGTGTACAATGTACGTCTACTGTCTGACCTGAAATGTGTGATTGTTCTGCCAGGAGACTGTCTGTTCCAATTCCGGACAATACAAAACCCCTGGACACTAAATTGCAGGCAGCTAAGAGCCAGGAGCTTAAAACGCAGGATAGCACATCTAAGGATGATAAGACCGAGAAGGAAAAACCTTTCGATTTGGAGTCAGACAGGTTTGGCCTAAGAAATGTAGTATCTCTTGCCCTTAACAGTGGGTGTAACATGTGGGATAGCTGCTCTCCTCCAATGATGGGATCTAACACAGAGGAAATGCAATTTTTGACAATTCAAACATCCTGGGACAAACTGGTGTCTGTTTCGGTTTCTCATCGAACATAAATTATTGTATTTCAATTTGACTAACAAATAGTCTTTCACCCATCTACTGCTTATGCCTTCTGTAATTACCTTAGCTGTTTTCATTGAGTAATTAGCCCTGCTCTAAACATTTATGCTATTCTGGCCCTTAATCACAAACAGAGTTCAAATTCTATGCGTGTCTCCTTACTCTTTGTCAAGGCGGAAGTTATGGCTTTAGTGAGAAAACGCCACGCCATGTTCTGTGTGAATGAGGAGTCAGAATGCTTCACATTCTGTGAGGTGGGAGACCGGGTTTAGGGTTGCTGAATGAGTTGAGCTGTGCAACGGACCACAGGCGTGCTCATTGTCTCTTTCACCCCCCCCCCCAGAATGTCGTTCTCGTCCAACCTGAACCACTACGGCATGGTGCACGCGGCCAGTGTGAGCGACGTGCTGCTCGACACCTCCTTCACACCGCCCTGTCAGCGCATGGGAGCCATGGTGTCGTTTCGCTCTTTCCAGGAGTTTTCCAGGTCAGGTCTTCGTTTAAACTGCCTGGCGACTGGAGGTGGTTGATCACTACAGCTGACTTGCTACACCAAACACTGTTCTGCTGATGGAGAAAAAGTTCCCACTGCAAATTGGATAAGTTGGAGCTTTCAAGCAACAAGCAACTAGAAAGTAGATTTCACAATAAAAGTTATCAATTAATAAATCAACAATCTGGCCGTAACTATGGGTGGGAATCAAACTCATGTATACACTACTGACTACACATTCTTAAGATTAGTATTAATTGGAGTACATACTGATACAAGCATTATTATCTAGTGCTTACTCCATACATTGCTTACTTATGGTAGGACCCTTATCATAACATTTGATTTGCCAGTTGTGTTGCCTTAAGGGACCTTTTTTTTTTTTTTTTTTTAAAGTGCTGGATCATTTATTTTAATTTTTTTTATCTTGATATTTAAAAAAAAATTCCTCTCTGGAAATAGTCATGTTAAAACAGCCATTCAATTTGGCCCCAAGTCTGACATCACTGCATTGTAACCAATTGTCAGGGACGCATCCTCCAAGTCACAGTGGTAGCCAATCAAGTTAAGGCATGTCAAAAAACAAGTACAACTGAAACGGAATGTTCAGGTTAAAGGGAGAAAAAAAATTACAGCTGGAAATTATATGGGGCCTTTTAGAAATTGCATATGTAAAGTGTGCCCTTTACTTTCCCTTTTCTTGCAGGAACATTTCAGATGTGTTGAGCTGTTTCTCTGACTTTCCGCCCCCCAGTCCGACATTTCACGAGGGAGGAAATGCTGTCCTCTACGGAGAGGAGGACAATAAGGTGAAGACTTTTCTATTGAAATACAAGCTACAGTTTTAAATGTTTACATAAAAGATGGCATTTAAGAGTATAATTGTGTGTGTTTGTTTTTGTCCCTCAGAGTGTCCAAGACGAGCCTATCCATATCTTAAACGTGGCTATAAAAACCGACAGCGATATTGAGGACGACGGCCTGGCAGCCATTTTCCGAGAGTTCACCCAGTCCAAGGTGAGACTGCTGAACATCAGAGCCCCTATTCCTGTTCCTTTTTAAAACAGAGGATGTATTCACCCTAACATTTTTTTTTGGTCTCTCTCTTTAAACACAGAAATCCGTACTGTTTGAACATGGCATCCGCAGGCTGACTTTCCTGGTGGCTCAGATGGTGAGGTCCTCCCTCGGCAATTTACGTACCCCAAGTTAACACCCCGGTTCTCCAAAACCCTCTGCCTTGCCCTGTCTTCTTTTAATCTGAAAATCTAATTCAAAGAACTACTCAAATGGCACATTGAGCATCTAATTTTTCTTTCTTTTAGTATTACTACTAATTTTTGGGTAATTTGAATGAAATCACATGAATGTGACAATTTACATAATTTAAAATAATTTACTTATCAAATCTGGCTGTGTTGTCCTTTCAACCTCCCCCCCCCCCACTCCACCCACCCCGACACCAATCTGTCTCCCCCGCCATGTGAATCCCTTCCTGTGCGTCCTGCATGGCTGTTTGTGCTGACAGGATTTCAGGAAGCAGGTCAACTGTGAGGTGGACCAAAGGTTTCATGTGAGTAGATGTAGAAGAAAGGAATGAAGACATATGACCTGTCTCATTATTATCACTCTATTTATTTATCGTCACCATATAACACAGTACAACGCAGCAGTGGTGCCTTCACCCTATTTATCTTTAGGACCGGAAGGCTATAAACTGGGTCAGTGGAACCCACTTAAAGGCTTTAGACCACTGTTTTGCATTAAAGTAGTGTATATACTATACCCTAATCTGGCCAGTGACCGGGATATACAGGGATGCAATTACTTTTTTTAGGAGGGATTGATCCCCTCTTCAGAGCTACCCCCATTAGCTTTCAGATGAGAAGCTTTCAGATAATTGCAGGAGAGCGTTGGGGAAAATCTGAGGTTGGGTGTTTTGCTACATCATCTTGACAATAGGCCTTTGATTTCCATTTGACCAGACAACCGACTGCGATGAGAGCTAATCACTCACATCGGCATCTCTCTTTATTATGCGTGTCATGATACGAACACTGCTGTTCCCACTAGCTGTCCCACTGAAACACATTTGTAGGTTGACATTTGCAAATCGCATGACACAGCTTTAAATTTTGTCTGTGTGGGTTTGTGGCGCCCTTGCAATTGAATTTTGTCTGTTATTATGTAGGCGTTATGGTTTATGAGAGTTCCTCCAATTGGCCTGGTATTATTTTGGCAAGTGGGACACTGCTTTCCTGATGACTTCAGGCTAGCCGACTAGGCAAAACGTCAAACATCTCGGTGAAAAGAAGGAATGTTTTATTCATCGCCATAATTATTCCTACAATGCTGTTGTAGTGAATACATTGAGTCCCCTGCTAGACAGACCAGGCCAAACCACCATTTAAAGAAAGCACAGGTGCCACTGAATGCAACATAAGATGGTGATAATCCCAGGGTAATGATCCACGCGGCTCGGTGCAATCATTTGACCGGAGGCACTCGCGGCTCATTTTCACCTGCACTAATTGTGCCTCAACGACAAAATCTGTGCACGTCCAGTCAACTTTGTGTTTTACTGCTTTATTCAATGCATGCGTTTACTAAAATAATCTTTGTTGCAATCACAACAGAATTGCGCTTTTAAAAAAAAAAATTATTTATTATTTTTATGGATGATGTGGAATATACTTTTATTTTTTTCTCTCCATCTTTTCACACAGAGAGAATTCCCCAAGTTCTTCACATTCCGTGCCAGAGACAAAGTGAGTGTGTTTTTATATATTATAGCTTAATTATATTGTGTGCCGGTCCTTCCGCTTGATTTTAAACTGTGTTGCAAACCTAGTTTGGGGCATTAAGAAAGAAATGCACTTTCTTTTGACCTCAAGGTCAACCTATATAGACCTGATGATTACATTACAAGTCAAGACTTGAGCAGGTGTCCTTTTTGTTAGCATGTTTTAAAACCGTCAACAACTATCTGGGCCCCCTGTTGCTACTGAAAGTCTGTACGTCATGATGGGTGATGGTTCTTCTCTCTCCGTTACCCCTAATAGTTTCACCACAATGGCAGTACCAATACTCATTAAAGTAATGAACTATTTAATAACGTCTCCCATTTAAGAGACATGACGCCCATTAGCAGCCCTCTGAGATTGAGATTGCCTTTGATTTAATTTACTTAATACAGTGTATTGCTCTCAGGCATCTTTCGACTTTTAAAACATCTCAATGCTCCTGAAATTGCCAATCTGCGCTCCGTTTGCTTCTTGTTAATGGGATAATCGAAGAAGAGCTAAACTTGTAAAGCCCCTACTTATGGAAAGGCTGGTAAAGGATAACTTTGTAGATTTTGCCATGCTTTAACCTTGTGTGTGTACTGCGACTATGTCCCTAGTTTGAAGAGGACAGGATCTATCGTCACCTGGAGCCGGCTCTGGCCTTCCAGTTGGAGCTCAACCGCATGCGCAATTTTGCCCTGACCGCCATCCCCTGTGCCAACCACAAGATGCACCTTTACCTGGGGGCTGCCCGCGTAGAGGCGGGTGCCGAGGTCACAGACTACCGCTTCTTTGTGCGAGCCATCATCCGCCACTCCGACCTGGTCACGAAGGTAAGGACGCATTAGGTCTGATTGGTGAGAGTGCCATGCATGCAGCATCACCTTGCCGTTGGCTTTTTTTCCACGCCATATCCCCTCATGTTTGCTTTGGTTGTATTCTTTGTTCATTGCGTTCACGCCACCAAATCGTTTTTGTCCCCAAAATGCTTGAAACACAAAAAACCATCAAGTCAAGAGTCATGCGCCTGCCACACCTAAAGGGCTGAGTGAATTGCACTCCTCTCTACTCCTCCCCCTACAGAGATCCTAGATTCAACCTGTTCTCTACCCCCTCCCTGTGTGTTTCAAACACAAACCGTCAGCTGGGGTTGAAATGTATTTTTCAAATAGTAATTATTAATGCATAAGCTTGGAGGAAAAGATGCTAGCTTGCGCCTTTTTGATTGTTTGTTCCGGCCCTTTCCTTGCTGTAGGAGGCGTCGTTTGAGTACCTCCACAACGAAGCAGAACGTCTGCTCCTGGAAGCCATGGATGAGCTGGAGGTGGCCTTCAACAACACCACCGTACGCACCGACTGTAACCACATTTTCCTCAACTTTGTCCCCACTGTCATCATGGACCCATCCAAGGTTAGTGGAACAATAACGCACACAATGCTGAAGACTCATTCTCCTTAGTTTAAGATTTAAGATCTCTTACACGATCGTGCTACTGTTAATGATGATAATGTTGTTTTCAATGACTTTCAAAACACCCAATACTGTAGACTGTACAATGTAATAAAAACGGTACTAGCTTGTTTCCGTGAATCTCTGTGTTCAGATCGAGGAGTCCGTGCGCTCCATGGTGATGCGGTACGGCAGCCGCCTGTGGAAGCTGCGCGTGCTGCAGGCTGAGCTTAAGATCAACATCCGCCTGACACCCACGGGCAAGCAGATCCCCATCCGCCTGTTCCTGACCAACGAGTCGGGCTACTACCTGGACATCAGCCTGTACAAGGAGGTCACCGACTCCTGGACGGGACAGGTGGGGCCCAAAGACCGACAGGTGGGACACTCGTACATCATCCATTCCATTCCCCAGTCTCGCACTAGAGACGCAGCTTCCGTCTTGAAAACCCTCAGCACCCACAATGCAATTCACCGGTCCTTCTTGGAGTATCTACCAGTATTACCAAATTGGTGCCATTATTTTGCTCAGTGTCTATAGTCTGACAGACAAGTCTTCGTAATGCGATTTCTTTAACAGCTGAACAGGTAAGCTTGACGTCACCCATGTTCCGTTCCCTTCCATTCCATCGTAACCCACCACTCCAAATGGCTTCATAAGACTTCATAGCATCACGGTCATCAGAACCTCCGAAGGGCACATTTTTCAGAAAATTGGAACAAAATCAGTTTCTTGACCTCCGTAGTTTTTAAGCTTTGTCAAAGGGCTTTGCATGTGACAAGAAGCACCTAGATAGGCCAAAGAAATTCACCAATTCACACTGAAATTCACCGCATTTTTTAAAGGTGCACTCCTTCCTCAGTTTGTGTCTGTAATCACCCTAGTGGTTAAAACCAGCGTTGCAAAAAAGTTAGTTCCACCGTTTCTCTCCTCCCCTGCAACGCTCACAGGCTCACATCGTCTCTGCCCTTCCCCTTACAGCCCTGTGCACTTGTGTAAAACATTACCTGTGAGCCGGGGAGGAAGTTTGTGGTTCTGGGGGCGCTGTAACGCAATTGAGGAGTGTGCCTTTCATCATCATCACTGATCTGTGAATCTCAAAGCTGCCATGTTACCCCAGTGTGTCTGGGAAGTGACGTCCCCTCCGTCCCTGCGTCCAGATCATGTTCCAGGCCTACGGGGACAAGCAGGGCCCGCTCCACGGCATGCTGATCAACACCCCGTACGTCACCAAGGACCTGCTGCAGTCCAAGCGCTTCCAGGCTCAGTCCCTGGGCACCACCTACGTCTACGACTTCCCCGAGATGTTCCGACAGGTGCGCATCCTAGTTTGACGGATACCCGAATAGCTAATAGACTTCAAATCTTGCTTTTCTGTAGCGTGACTAGTACATTGGCTCTCAAAGTTGGGCGGCCTGTAAGGTGCTGTTATTTTCCTTGAATCTATAACTTGTGTGTGTGACAGTTAAGAACTGCTGGACAAGTGTGATATACTGTATACTAGTAGTAGAGATTGCTTGACTTATCTGATAACACTTGTAAACTACTGATCAAATAAAGGGGATTTATTTGTTTGTTTTGATTGCCAGGCGCTCAGGAAGCTGTGGCACTCCACCAGTGCCCACGCCCACCTGCCCAAATGCCCCCAGCCCTCTGAGCTGCTGACCTTCACAGAGCTGGTCCTGGACCCCCAGGGTCAGCTGGTGCAGATGAACCGACTGCCAGGAGGAAACGAGGTAAGCGAGGTGCTTTATTGAATTTTATAATCTGTCAATGTTTTTATATAAAAGTACATTTTAGATTTATTTATTTAAAAAAATAATAATAATTTTTATGTGAGTAATTTTAGCTTCCTAGCCTTTAGTTGGGTGTTTTTAGAGCTTGTTTTTCATAAAAGCCATCTCCATTACCTGTGGTATTCCCTATACTGTATCCTCTATGCAGTTTCCCCTCACCTCCCTAGGTGTCTCTGTGCTTCTTTGGTTTTGTAATGCCTTAATTGTTGGAACTGCACTGCACTGCACATTTTTCATTCACAAACCATGTTTCTCCTGTCTAACCAGATCGGTATGGTGGCTTGGAGGATGACCCTGCGAACTCCGGAATATCCCGCCGGGCGAGAGATCATCGTGATCAGCAACGACATCACGCACAAGATAGGCTCCTTCGGCCCTCAGGAGGATGTGCTCTTCCTGCAAGCCTCGGAGATGGCCCGGGAGAGTCGCATCCCGCGGATCTACATCGCAGCCAACAGCGGCGCCCGCATCGGCCTGGCGGAGGAGATACGGCATATGTTCCACGTGGCCTGGCAGGACCCAGTGGACCCCTACAAGGTCAGCCCGGGTGCTTATCTAGCCCTACTGTATATGTTGTTGTTTTACATTTATTATAATCCTGTTATGTACACCTTTTTATGCAGTGTAGATTGAGAGTTGAGTAGTTTTCTTCATAGTTTTATAAAACTATACAGTATAAAACAGTGAACTATATAGTAGATAGGCTAGTGGTTAGGGTGCTGGACTCCCAGCCGAAAGCAACTGGGTTTGTGACATGCCCAGCCTACCTTTAAGCATCCTTTAGAAAGACGTCTAATCCCTGCACCTTAATACTTGTAATTGTACTCACTGTTGGATAAGTGTCTGCTAAATGGTTGACTTGAACTACTTCTTCTTTTTTGGGCTCAAAAGTTTGAAAAACACTGCCACAATGTGTATGTACTTAAATGCTAACGTTTTCGCAGACAAATAATCAATCAAATAGCCATCTGGGTGATCCTTATTTGTCATGGTATTATATTTTGGAAGGTGTTGCATGTTGTTTTCTACCTCGGTGTTGTAGTAAAATGTCAATTAAACCGTCATTCTGTTGTCCTGCCAGGGTTTCAAGTACCTCTACCTGACCCCTCAGGACTACAAAAAGGTTTCCGCGCTCAACTCCGTGCATTGCGAGCACGTGGAGGACGAGGGCGAGTCCAGGTGCGTCCGTTTTGATATATCCGTTGACGCTTAACAGGTTTACACGAGGCATGAAAGTGACCGAGGAAGAAGAGATGATTTTAGGGTTGTGTGTGTGTGTTGTCATACAGGTACAAGATCACAGACATCATAGGGAAGGAAGAGGGGCTCGGGGTGGAGAATCTGAAGGGCTCTGGGATGATCGCTGGAGAGTCCTCTCTGGCATACGAGGAGATCATCACCATGAACCTGGTATGGCTACAAGGGACACACGCACGCGCACACCCACACCCACACCCACACCCACCGTGTGTAGTAAAGCTATGTACCTTTAAACTAGAAGAGGTGGTTTGGTTTCTCTCTTTAGAGCCAGTTCACATGCTACATGTTATCGGTACAGGATTGTTTAGTGGTCTAGGTGTTGGACTCCCAGCCGGAAGGTCCTGGGTTCGAGCCCCAGAGTTGGCCCACCTGTACGCATCCTTGAGCAAGATGCCTAACCCCTATCTGCTCCATGTAATAGCACCATGTAATTGTAAGTCGCTTTGGATAAAAGTGTCTGCTAAATGACCTAATTCTAGTTCTTATGTATAGGAATACAAATCGATACAAACAAATGACTCTAAACGGTATGTAGCGTAATGATTTTATAATGACTCTATGGGAGAAACCATAGCCTCTGTTGCCATGCACGCAAGGTGCTGGACTACTCCCTCATCCATAAGCCATCAAATGAAATTTCCAGAATACATGATGATGTTGACCGTTTAAAGCCTGAACACGTATTCTGGTCCCTTACGTGTTGTTCTGCAGGTCACATGTCGCGCTATAGGGATCGGAGCCTACCTGGTGAGGCTGGGTCAGAGAACCATTCAGGTGGACAACTCTCACATTATCCTCACTGGCGCCGGAGCACTCAACAAGGTATTGCTACACATTGCTCCGCGTAATGGTGTTTACCCCTTTAAACCGTGTCTTGTGTTTGGGTACGCTCCTCGATTTTCTGTCCAGAATTGCTCTTGTGGTTGACACCAGCATTACAAACATGCGCTGTATGGCTGGCTCTCTACTCTTCCCCCTTCAGCACTGCTAGGCCTGCACCCTCTTCTACCCCTCGGTATAGTGCCCTTGGGGGCACTATAATTTCATTGAGGGTGTACTTTATGTTGCAACTTGATTCTAGACACATTATCCTATTTGTTAGTGGTGCATATGAACAAGAGGACAATAAACTGTGCACGTGGAATCATTTCTAATTTGGAGTATTGTTAATTTGCTTTTACCAACCATTGAGCTCTGAACCAGCCAAATGCAGAATGATGTCTAAATCGAATAAAATACATTTTAATTGCGTACCACGGTTTCATTGTATGCCTGTTCCAGCTCAGTGAGCAGGCCTCTCTCTGCCTTGTCCTGCTCTACTAGGATTCCCTTTTCCACCCCAGCCACGCGCCCGCCTGCCACTCAGGGTGGAATAATTGAGAGAGAGAAGCGTGGAGTTGTTATTTGCATAGAAATAGCATGACATGCCGCGGGCTGCAGCTTGAGACACCCATATCATTTGTCTCTAATCAAAATGAAAGTTTTGCTGAGGCAGATTGTTTTCCCTGTGTGTGTGTGTGTGTGTGTGTGTGTGTGTGTGTGTGTGTGTGTGTGTCTGTGCATCACTGGCTCCTCTCGCCTCATTCTCCCTTCCATGTCGGTGCATTAACACAGCGTTCCATTTCAAATAACATGACAAACCGCAACATGACAAAACATGCGAACACCTCGGTGATGACATACCCATTTGCAGCTTTTTGCTTTTCGAATCAGCCCCGCCGCATGGAGTCTAGTCACAAAGACCGGCCACACGGTAACAGTCACTGACGGGTGTCCGGCATGTGTAGTTTAACGATGGATATTGACGTTGTTAAACTACACATGCCGGACACCTTTCAGTGACCGACGGATATGGAAGGTGTTTACATCACTGTACATGGCTGGCCGTTAATAAAAATGCTTTTTAGTTCATGGGTCACTGGGGAAGAAAAAATAGGCTGGATAAGATTTCTCACGTGGGTCCGTTAAGCGATTTCCTGCCTATTAAGTGAAACTTACTGGAGAGCGGCAGGCTGGCACCCAGAGATGATCATTTCATTAGCTGCTGGAGAGCGCTCCAATTATTATTATTATTTTTTTATATATGGAGACTGGATAGTAACTACTAGCACATATACCCCAGCGAGTGGTCACATCCTGTACCACAACCGCTCGTTTTCTCCCTCCTTCCCTCCTCTATTCCCTCTTTCTCGTGTGGTTTTATTTTTTTTATTTTTATTTTTTTCTCTTCTCCTCCTCTCATGGAATCTTAATGAAGCTGGCGATGGCCGGAGGCACAGCGTGGGGGTGGGAGAAGGTGTTGTGTATGTCAAGGTGACTGCAATGCCTCCTGGGGCTGCAGGCTGTCCTGACAGCTTTAGGAGAGTGCCCTAGATTTGTAGCCAGATACATAACCATTAATGGTAATGAAGAAAGTAAATGATGGCTAAGAAAGTGAGAGCCCGAGAGTAAGTGACAAGCTTCTCTCGGGTTTTCAATTTATTTATCTATATTTATTTTTTATATACAATATCACGCCAAGACCCTGCAAACCTGTTCCTGGCTGCTTAGGAAACGAGGGCAGGTTGGGAGTGTTTTATAGGTCCAGGTGGACACAAGTAATACACAAGTAACTGTAGCCTTCTACGCCTTCCGTATCCGGCCTGTTGTACATTAAAGTCCCAGGGTTCATGTGGTCAATACACTCCTGTGTATGCGTTTTGCCTGTGTGAGCTAAAGAAACGCAGGCGCCATGTGCGTGTGTTGCATCTGGTAAAGGGGAAAAAGGGCAGGTGTTCATTTACTCCATCTGTGACAAATAACCCCAGGGAGACCGATTTCAGTGACGGTGTGATAGAGAGATCCCTGACTGCCCAGCGACTGTTATTGACAGGTTGCTCTGGCCGTGTTGGAGAGGTGTGTCCTGGTGGGGGGGGGGGGGGGGGGGGGGCGGGGGGGGGGGGGGGGGGGGGGGGGGGGGGGGGGGGGGGGGGGGGGGGGGG
>JAOEHI010051258.1:0-19041 GCA_025447815.1 Percopsis transmontana | reverse complement strand
CATTGACAAAACCAGGGGAGAGTGAACATTTACAGCTCAGTTCCTGTTTTTCGGCAGCAGCTAGCCACTCTTGCCCGGCCCCCGGCGGTCTGCGGCGGCGCCCCCCCCCGGTTCAAGACAGAGTGCAGACCTGCTGGGGGGGGAACACAGCTTCCAGGCCAGTCTGTTATTACCACTATAAATCGCATGTAGACCAGTCAGTCTGTTACCTGACCTTGACATATAGATTCATACATTCACATACACATGGTAAGGATCTGCTCTCTGGTCTCTGGGTTCTCATAGCGTAGCCAAGCATTTTCATTGTGTTATAATCACAGCATCCTGTTTGTGACCCAGTGACATCAGTTCCTGTTTCCTCCCTGATTAAAAAAAAAAAAAAAAAGCCGAACATGCCGGCACTGGCCGACTGGGTTTCTCACGCATCTCCTTCTACAGTCTGCACTTGTTCGCACAGATGCTTCTGGTTTTTCAGGAAACAACCATAAAACATGTGAGATGTGAGGCAGACAAGCGGCCTAATCAACACTATTTATTCTGTAGAAGGAAATGGAAGAATCTGTGAATTGATGTCACCACTTGGGAAACAGGAAGAATCCTCCTCAATCGGATGTTCCATATGTCTTTCTTTACGCAAGCAGAGAAATGCAGAACTCGTTCCATTCCAACACAGCAAAAAAAAAAAACACGGAAAAGGAATATATAGATATTTAGAGTAAAGTAAAATGTATAATGGCTTAAAGGACAATGTATGTTATTTCTTATGTTTGTTACATTGAAATTTGAATGTAATGTATGCAGTGTGTAGAGCAATATTTTTATTCAAATATGTCAGCAAGCTCCATCCCCCACCTCTCTGTCTCATTAATTAACACTAGATGTCAGTAATAAGCACGCTTAAATGAAAAAATAAGCATCACACTCCAAATGTACATTCCTTTAAGGTCAGGAATCATTCTGCATTACTCTTACTTATATGCACACAGTGCATCATGGTACATCCTTTTCAATTAAACACACTTCACAATATCCTGAAAACCCAAAATGTCATTTATTTACAGGATAAACTGTTTAGATATATATAATGTAATGTATGGTGTTCATTACATTTCATTTAATTCAGTTCAGCATTTAAAGTCTGTATTTAGCAATGCGTGTCCTGCTTACCTAAGAACGGAAGAATGTTTTGCTGTGTTGTAGTGTATATATACACACCACACAAACACAAGTTTAACTGCATTAAATGAAACATTTAGACTAAACAAGTTAGCATGTGTTTAAATAAGAGCATGGCAAATACAAGTCAACGCACTGCTTCCAAAATGATATCAGAGAGGGCTTTCTGGGGACAGTGCTAGACTTTATGAATGGCATTAAACGGATGGGAGTTTGTGCATGAGGCAATGCTAAGGCCTGGATTGTAGTGCTTTAAACTTATATTGAGCTGATAGAGTCGTCTTCCAACTAATCAAGGGAGATAAAGCCACTATTTATAGAGAATCTATGTATTGATTACAGATGAGTCCCTGACCACCTTCACTATGACTAGTATCAGATATTTCCCTGTATAGGTGGCAATTGGGGCCTTCCTGGTTACAAAAGACAGCTGCTGCTTTTTTTTTATTTAAATTTTTTTTAAATTTTTTTCTATTTTAATTTATAAAAGTGCCAAGCATTTCACCCACCTAGATGGATGAGATGGTAATGGCATGACCCTGTTTACTCTAGTACTGATCTTTGAACTGAAAATATGGATTACACACCTGACAAGCAAAGCAAATAAACATCTAGGGCACTGACATGTCATGACTAACTATTATCATAGTATTAATGCGTTTTAAACGGGCTTCTGGTGTGTGCCCCTCCAGTCCCTAAATATTTAAACATTTTATTTTTATTTATTTAAATGTATGCAAATTAAAAAGTTTATTTTTTTATTTATTGTTTTTTACATTTTTCAAGGTACGATTCACCGAGTGCACCTATATGATGCATCACGACTGATGCAATCTCTTGGCGTGTTACTTGTTTGAGGCTGCCTTGAAATGCTGAAGGAAGTTGCATCAGCCTGCGTCGATCCTAATTATATGGTAATATATTCAGAAAATGACAGCGCACTCCACCAATCACAAAATGCTGTAGTGTGACTGACGATATGGAGACCAATGATTTTATAAGAAAGATGTCGTATTACAAATACAATTTTATCCAATACTAGAACTCGTAGGTCTTGCAAATACCGCCCTATTTGGCGCACCTGAATCTGATGGGACAAAACGTGTTAAAGGCATCCCACTCTGTAATTCGATTGGTGAATTGGCTGTGACTTTGACACGCCTACCTGACCTAGTGATATAAATGTCTAAGCACCGCTTCGCCATGATATCGAGGAAACGTTTGAAGTAGCCATTGACAGAGAAAACGCAACTGTAGCCTACACTAGAAGCTATTTTCAAGCTCTATAATATTAGTCTTCAATCATTCTCATATTCTACGTAACAGAAGAGTCGATACCGGCTGGCTGTGTAGCTAGCCGAAAGTCGTTTTTCCTTTTTGCTTCGAGTTGAAGGCCAGAAGGCTACCATGGATTTTTAAGGCAGTTATGCGGCAGAACTAATGCACCGGCATGCATCGTGCAAGGCAAAACAGACTGCGAAACTCTATCTTCACAGCTGCAAAGCAGTTGGGCTCCAACACCGTTCGCGGTATACCTGTGAGCCAACCCGTACCTCTCCTTCTCGACCGGAGGAAGCGATCGCTAGAGACCTAGTCAGCAGCCTACTGGGCCTAATAAATCCTAATTGAAAGCGATCCATCGATTAATCTGAACGTCGTCATAAATACCGATCAGAATGAAGCCTCAATACATTGTGTCCGGGAAGACCAGCCTCTGGATCTTCGGATACGGGTCACTAGTGTGGAAACCTGACTTCCAATACAAGAGGAGCAAGGTTGGCTATATTAAAGGCTACAAGAGACGTTTCTGGCACGGAGACAACTTCCATCGTGGGAGTGATGAGCTGGTAAGAAGGCATTACTTCGTATACATTTTTGTTTGAATTGGTACCCCTCCCAGATGCGTTTGTCTGTGCTTGCGTATGACCTTACCGGTGATGTGACCAATTTCTGTCCTGTTCCCTTCCAGCCCGGAAGAGTGGTGACGCTGATTGAGGAGGATGACGTAAGTGGAACGTGTTCTTACTAGCGCATCAGCAGCCCCAGTTAGAACGGGATGTACAGCCTAAGAAAGTTTTCCCTGTTGTGTAGGATAACCTTTTATTTATCTCTCTCCTTGCCCTCCCACAGGCGAGCACTTGGGGCGTGGCTTTCGAGGTGACTGGCTCTCAGGTGGAGGAGTCTCTCAAGTACCTCAACGTGCGCGAGGCCGTCTGTGGTGGCTACATCACCGAAGTTGTGGACTTCTTCCCCGAGGGGGAGAGCCAGGCTCCAGTTCAGGCTCTGGTGTACATCGCCACCTCCGACAACCCCTTGTACCTGGGACAGGCGCGGCCAGAGGTGATTGGCGCCCAGATCGCCATCTGCCAGGGGAAGACCGGCCACAACTTGGAGTACCTCTTACAGCTGGCGGAGTTCATGAGGCAGAGCTGCCCGCAGGTGGATGACCCCCATCTGTTCTCGGTTGAGGCTGCTGCGCTGGCCTTCGTGCACAACCTGTTGGCAACCCAGTAGCTTGTCTTGTACCTATTTTTACCTGCATAACATAAGAGGTTATAGATGTGCACACACTTGTCATGTTATGCCTCTAATTAAAACTAAGGTCCTGATATCCCTATGTGTAATATCTGTTATTTCAAGTGTTCTAAAAGCTAATGCAACTAATGGTATAAGGGGACTTGTGACCTGAGAATGAATTCTATGTTTGTATACCAGTTATGTTGCATCTGTGTTTGACTGTCTAGTACATGTAAACCTGATGGACATTGACGGTTTTCATTTGCACAAGTACAACCTACTGTCCAGTCCAAACTGTGTACTGTTGAGCAATAAACCTTTCCTTTAAAAGGTATGCCTTTGCTTTCATCCAATCTGACTATAAATAAACAATCGTGTTAAATCCTGCATATACATTCTGTAATAGTTGTGCAACCTCATCCCCTCTCAAACTGAGACAACACAATGTATAAAATCCAACCTGAATTTACCCTTATAGGTAAACCCTTTAGACTACACTTCATATTTCCTTTAGCTGAGATGGTACTCCTAAAAACCAATGGTTAATATTTAGATTAGTGCAGACAGTATGTCCTGTATTGTCAGACAGGCTGATAATACCAGCTGTTGGGAAAACACGCATTTGACCCTGCTGTGTACATTTATTTACATACGCGTCAGTTACTATTGTGCATGCCTACATGGAATCAATATAGTGTATATAGCACATATGCTATATGCAGAGACGATTAAGGCTTTACACAGCCTGAAACACACTGGATCCCTTTTGTACCTTGGATGTGGCTTAAGTCAGACTACCTATGTACACAAGTTTATGTAACCTGGAAATCCTGTGTTTACAGTAATATGCTCTGTGGACAAGTCAAAGCTCACCAGGGAAAGGATTTTAGAGCTAAAGAATATGGAGAATAAATAAAATCTTACTGGTTGAGTTGTTCAGAGCAATGCAGTGGTATATATTTGGCATTGCACTGTATAAGTTTATAATCAATCAATAAAAAAATAAAAATAATTAGCACTCTTTATTTTCAATTGTTTGTTTTTACTGTTAGTAAAATGGCAGTTCTTTCCCCATATGTACACATGACCTATAAAAATAGACAAGCAAATGAGGGGGATTCAGGGAAATGTTGCTTCTGATATTATGTACATCAATATAAAACATTACATTTTTCATCACACTATTAACACAAAACAAAACCCAGATTAATGTAGTGCACAACTTTGAACACTGAACGTAAGCCTTTTCTAAAACACCAATGACACTGTAGATAAACCACAGAACCATCAGAAATATAATTATTTTACCTCTTTGAAAAATAAAAATGGCTACAATACAATTTACAATGCTGTATGGGAGTTTCCAGTTCATAAAGGTACATATTTAGCCCCAAGATAACTTAACTGACATAAATTAGGCATCAAAAATCCAAATCATTACAGTCTGATTGGACTTTTATTGTTTAGCAGCATCACTGTATCAATTAGTGCTCCTCACCTTCAAATATGGGCGTTACATCTTTTCAAACGCTCCATTCTATGTTCCAATCAGACAAAAATATATTACTGTTCTTCATATCTTATTTTATCAGCATAAACTATTGACAAAGGCTTTTCAAAGGGTTCATGTCTGTCATTTTGATTTGGGTAGCCACATCTTTCATTACAAAAATAAGAGCTATGTTACAAAAGCTGTACGCGTCTGGCTTGGTGTGGAAACGGTTCACATTTGTCTCTGTAATGCAGGATGAGCCAACAGTATTTTCATTGGACACACCTATCAAACAAATCAATTCGACATCTAAGTATAACAGTAAAGAATAAACGTGGTAATGGAAGACACGGCTCAGTGCATGGGACAAAACACTCCCAGCCCGCTCCCGCGGCGGGGGAGAGGTTCTCAAAGCCCTTTTTTGCGCCTTGGTTTATGTCTTTGAAGCAATTCTGCCGCAAATCAAAGACCCCGGCGGCACAAATGTGGGAAAAGGTACAGTTCGTCTTCTCAGAAAGCATTTGGAAACACAGGTATCACAACGCAAACAAGTTCTCAAGGCAGATTCTGTCCACACGTGGACACATGGACATAAGACTGATACAACAAATAAAGGTCTGGAGGGATTGATTTTGTTTTTGTTTTTTTACCTTTAAATGATGTGCAGGACAAATTACTGGAAATACTGTTCTTTGTATTGACTGGTTCTGGAGCACAAAGACAGCAGCTCCTTAATGTGTCAGCATCATGTCTGTTATTTGTGTGTGTGTGTGTGTATGTGCATTATCGGGCCCCGGGGCCACCTGGGCCACCTGGGCCCTTGCCCTTCCTGGCTGGACCATGGTTTCCGTGGTGATGGCCGTGGGCTGGCTGTTTCTGGGGGCTGGAGGTAGCCGAGCCTCCTTTGGCCTGGGGGGAGGAGCTACTGCTGGGGCTGAACGCCGGACTGGCACCCGACCGACCCAGAGAGGGCTGCAGGGGGCTGGCTGCTGGCAGACCTGCTGGGGTGGAGAGGGAGATGTTGGTCGGTTCACGTGGATGCTTTCCCACAAGATCATTTCAACATTTTGTTAAATCTAGCTTCATTATATTTTATAACATAATTGAATGCACATCGACTTTGAGAAGCTGGAGGGTACATTCAAACTAACGCGTCTGTACTGTATTGTACTGTCTCGTGATGGGGTATTCTTCTGTCTGTCATGTAAAAGGCAATGGGAAGACACATAAGCATTATTTCAGATTAAAATGCCAAGATTGCACAGCACCCTGATTGAATGGTAAAGAAAGAAAGAAAGTAAGGAGCGTATCTATAAACTAACTGTCTCTAGGCACAGTGCATCCAGAGAGGAGACTGCTGTAGCCATGTGGTTGCTAGGCATTCTGCCTCGGCAGGAAAGCGAAGTGTGTTGTAAAATGAAGCCGCCGTGGAGCTGTTGTTGACGCAATTGTTTACAGGGCCTGCTGAACCAGCCTACTTTCAATTAGACGTCCCTGCTGACATTCACTGAATAAGTAACTGAAAACAAATGTGTGTTGCAGCGCATTCGCGGCCACCGCACTAGCGTATGGGCAGAGTGTGTATTAGAAGCATGTTTGCTGACCTTTGGCAACGCTGAAGCCGTAGGCGGCGTAGGCAGCGGCGGAAGCGGCCGCGGCGCCGGCCATCGCCCCCGCTATGGCCGCCGCGCTGCCCACTGTGGACTTGCGGCTGCGCCCCTTTCCCACCGACTTGGCCCCGCCCCCGGACCCTTTGGGCCGCCCCCGGCTCCGCCCGGACCTGCCTCTGCCGGGACTGATAGTGTCCTGGCCTGAAACGCCTAATGAGGTGAAGATATAAAGATAAACAACATTTTATACTACGTCGTATCAATCATTTTCCTGTATTCATCTAATTATTGACATTGGTATGGCTGAAATTATAGCATTCATGTTTAATGGTCAGTCCAGCTGTTTTCAGCGCGTTTATCTTACACCTGTTAAAAAGCATGCACATATGTTGTCACCTTGTATATGACTTTAGGCCACTTAGGCCACTGTGTAACAATAAAAGCTTTATTTGTGAGAGAAGGGAGGGAATGGTGAAAGACAGATGACGTGCTTAAATGTGTTCAGACGTTTAATATGAGGTGGTGTAGGACAGTGACTCGACAACCAGATGAAAGGTCAACATCCTGCCTTCTGCAAATAGAGTAAAGACAGAAAATAACAGCATATCATCCAACAATGAAGCCCGTTCTTCAACAGGGGCCTCGGAAAAACAAGAGGGAGGATTAGGGGGGACTGATACATTTGAGGAGGTGGGTTCTAGAAGGACACGGGATTACTAATCATTATCCTTATTTGGGATTCTAGGGGGAAAAATATAAACGGTGCTCCTATTTTCCACAGCGCCTGGTGGATCAGAGCGACTAGTAACGTGCCTAATCCTCCTTTACAGCAACACCTTCTCCCCCGCCTGCCTCCCCCACCACTAGTTTGTGTCTTTATCCCAGTTTTATCATCCATGAGGCTGTGGTACAAGGCGGGCTACATTCCTAAGCTCAGACATCTAATACCACAATCCCCCACTCGAGCGGTGGAGCTAGGCTGACACCAGTTACTCCAGTGCCCTCGAATGAACTACAACCTCCGCACGAACCCCTCAACCCCCCCCCCCCCTTCTTCGTTCCAAAGACTTTCACCTCCCACGTCCTGCACCTCCCTCTGTTGTCCCTTTCATTCTCTACTCCCCACCTCTCAGCTCCTTCTTTACCTCATTAACCCATCGCTAACTACTCTCCCCGTGGACAGCATGTAATCCAGCTGTCCCCCGACACCAGATTATGGGCCTTGTTAGTGACTGCCATAAATCATCTCTCTCCTGGCGGGAGCCTCTTGCTTTGACAGTTTAACTGCAAATGGGTGTGCCCAGCATGCATTTGGAAACACAGATACAGCAGGGTATAAATACATACAGTAGATTCACTATGAAAGTCACACAAGACAATGCATAACCACCATAAATCTCAATAATCAGCCCTCCACATTTGCTCTAGCAGAGGCAGGCCTTTTAAAATAGAATGCCACGCACTGCTTTGTCTCCATAATCGTGACCTCCACGCCAGCCACATTAATTCCCTCGCTATGGTCTACATAACCCGGCAATGCCAGCTCACAGATGCGGCACACGTCCGTTGTGAATCCTCCTACAGGATGCTAAGTTGTCTCAGGGGCCGGGTGGTCTAGCGGTTAGGCAGGGTGGTCTAGTGGTTATTCAGAGCAACTGCAGGATGACGTAAAACAGAGAGTTTAGCTATGGGCTCAATATGGGTAGGATTGCATCATTATTGCTAATCTCCTAGACAGTTTCCATCCCATTTTCCTAGCTCTGTTAAATGTCCCGTGAATATACGTCGTGTTATTGCAACCACACGTTCTATTTTCTTTACATACACCAAATAGGTTATATTTTTTATTTGTCGGTTAGCAGGCTATCTTAGGCTACATTAGAGATGGACTATTTTAGATGATTAGATTTAATGTGTTGATCCAGAACAATGAAGGATTCTTCATCGTAAACACATATTTAGGTGAGGTACCTAGACATTTAGTGGAAGGTTTCTGGTGAAACTTGGGATACAAGTGAACTGAGGGTCAAATATTTAATATTAAATGAGTAACTATATTAACAAATTATATTTAAATTATATTTTGGCAGTGATCTGACTGTTTATTACAATATTTGCACTACCCTTTAGCGCCCTATACTTTTGACAGTTGGACAGTACCGTTTATGTTGTCGGAGGCCGAGCCAGAGACGGAGGCGGGGGAGTTGGTGGCGCGGGACTGCGGCGCCGAGGACACTGGGTCGTCCACGATCACCAGCATGTCACTGCTGCTCTCGTCTGCGTCCGCGTCCGGCGGCAGGGAGCCCGGCTGGAGCTCACTGCTGAGAGAGATCTGACCGGGGACAGGGGCACACGCACAAACACAGGGCTGGGAGTCAGCAACACAGGGGTACGTAGAGCACAGGATGACAGTAGTAGCATAGTAGAGAAGGAAGAAGGATAGGTAATGATAGAAGACACAAGGAAGTTGAAGGACAGGAATGAAGGATGAAGGAGAGAAACAAAGGGACCAATAAGAATGGAGACCAAATGGGAAGATTGGTTGAGAAAGGAATGCAGATTTTAACCAGGAAGAACATAGAACAAAAGAGTGAGTTTGTAGAATAGCAGCTGCACCCATATGACCCAGAATTCATCTGGAACTGATTTAGCCTAACGTTCTTCACTTCCTCCCCCCTTCTCTTATTCGTCCTTCCAGAACTTGTTACCTTTCACCCTGGTCATCAAACATGGCTGAATCCAGACCCCCCCCAACCCTCCCCTCTCTCTCAGGCTGTCTCACCTCGCTGAAGGGGCTGGGCATGGCTGAGTCCATGTCCATGCTGATAAAGGAGTCCTCACCATCCGCCGACAGGTTGGAGTTGTCCGCCGACGGGGCGTGGGAGATCACCAGGTTCACCTCCTTTCTCCTCTTGGGCTCCAGGTCCTCATTCTTCTTCTGTGGACAAAGGAGGGGTCAGAGGGGAAAAGAGAAGGGAGAATAGATGGGGAGGAATTTGGGGTGAAGGGGGAAAAGGCAGAGGAGAGAGAGGTTAGGACAATGAAGCTTTGCATGCATTGCGTTTAAATATTAAACAAACGACACAATATTTTATCCTATAATTTAAATATCAGTCAAATTAGCTTGTGAAGTGTTCTCGTACTGCCATTTCAACGCCAATCACCAGTTTTGGTGGATTTGTGGATTGAGATTAAGCATTTTATTTGAGGTCTCTGGTGCCCAGAATGTACCTTCTCAGCATATTTCTCTCTCTTCCTCTTGCGATCCTTCACTTTGCTGCTCTCCTCCTGTTGTCTTTTCTCCTCCTGTCTCAGACGCACTGCAGGGAAGAACCACACAAACATGTAAGTTAAGTTGATTGACTGTCCTGGCAAGTATAGTGATATCCGTTTGTGTGTGTGTGTGTGTGTGTGTGTGTGTGTTTACTGACATTTCTTCTCCAGCTCATCGTCATCCAGTAGTAGACTGACCACCTCTTTGGGTTTGAGCGTGTCCGGTTTGAAGTTGCCCCCTGAGATCACCACCCTCTGGATCTATTTGTCCACAGATAACAGATATTAACATATATAACATTGATGTACAGCAATATTTAGGCCCCTACTGGTGTAAGGTTAAATAGACAACAGGCCTTTTTACCCTTAAATCAAATGAAGGCGACAGTAAAACACTAGTTGTCTCATTTCAATGGTTATTGATATCAAAAGACTGATCCCGATCCTGTGTGTGTGTGTGTGTGTGTGTGTTTGAGACCTCGCTCTTCTCCTTGGCACGCTGCAGAATCCTCTCCTCGATGGTCCCCTGGCAGATGAGGCGGTACACTGTGACCTGCTTGGTCTGTCCCAGCCGGTGGGCGCGGTCCATGGCCTGCTGATCCACCGTGGGGTTCCAGTCACTGTCGTAGAATATGACCTGGGCCAGCCAACAGAAGGGCGGCCAGAGGGAGAGACTTGTTAGCCTCAAGGAACTGTGGTCAATGTGGGTCAAATGGGTTTGGTTTGACAGTTTAACTGTTTTTAAGTCCTCCTTTTTTACAATAAAAATTAGTTTTACCTCATTTATTTCACTATGTGGTGAGCCATGAGGTTATAAATGGCATTTGGACAACTGTGGACTGTAATATAAGTATGGAAACAAAATAAATAATTTTAAGATGCTTGTTTACTTTTGGGGACTTTCAGGCAGAAAAAAAAATACAATTTCATTTCATCGACCCCTGACAGGCTTTGGCTGTCAGAAGTGTGAATCATCTGAGTACTGTGTCAACAAGGTTTCCCTCTGTATCTCGGTGGCTCACCGTGTCAGCAGCTGTGAGGTTAATACCAAGGCCACCTGCCCTCGTACTCAGCAGAAACACAAAGATATCCGTCCTATGGGGGGAAACAGAGGGGTGAAGCTAATCATGATGTTTCGTTATGATTCGACACATACTGTATTAGAGATGAAACGGTATGAAGATTTCATATCACGATTATAGTGACCAAAATTATAATGGTTATCGGTATTATCTATCGCGATATTGTTCAAATGTGCTGCAAGGTAGTCTAGTGGTCTAGGTGTTAGACTCCCAGCAAGAAGGTTGTGGGTTCAAGACCTATAGTTGGTCTAACTGTAAGCATCCTTGAGCAAGATGCCTAACCCCTATCTGCTTCATGTAATTAGTCACTTTGGATAAAATAATCTGCTAATTGTAAGATGGCACCATGTGACCATGAGAGGTAACTGCACTTTGTGCACATTGCAGATAAGATTCTCAAGTAATGAGATCTAGTCTTTTGCAGATCATGTTTGACCAGAAGGGCTCGTAAGGGCAATTTCAATCACAGGTTAAGGACAGTAGTCATTAGTTACATTATTAACAAACTAGGCCAACTTAACATACTCAAAAGGGCTGTGTGTGATTTTGGATAAGTGCTTAGAGCACCTTCGCCTAAACCCCGGAAACTACCACACAACGCCTGCGACTGCGCTAAGACGTGGTCTGACTGGGCGAAGATGTGGTCTGACTGGGCAAAGACGCTAGCACAATATTTGGTTTTATTTGACACCTAACTAGCACACCCTCTCCTGCGCCCCCACAGCCATTTTAGCGCAAGCGATGTCGGGATGGCGAGACGGGAAACGCGCCCAGGCGAGAGATAAACCATATTGCGTCACCAGGCGGAAACAAATATGCTCCAGGTTGAACAAAAAACAGCAGATACGCGAGGAGCTTCCGCCTCTAGCATGGGAGCGGATTCAATGCAGATCTGCTCCGCGTGTGGTGTGCAACGGGACTAAACCTTGCTTTTATATGCATATTTGATTTGCTTAGAAGGTTGAAAATTCACCGGAGCGCTGTCAATGCCTTCCACCATGTTTTCAATGACGCAAAACAAACCCACGTGTGCCCGCATGAGACTGTTGCTAACTTTGATTGATGCTGGCCAGTATTTACTGTGAGGCTTTCAAAGCGCTGTAATCAAACACGGTTTTAATGATAATTCAAATTTGAAACATTAATTTCACAGTTTTTTTAATTAACAGTTTATTGTGAAACCGGTAACCATTTCATCCCTAAACTGTATATATAACCTTAAACACACACACACAGATAGAGCAGAGGCGTAGCAAATTGAACTGTACTGCATACTGGTGGTAGATCTCCCACCCACAATAATAGCCAGGATGTTTGAAACAAACTCTTTAACCTACACTTCTCACAATAAGAACCAGCACAGGCCCTCAAAGAGCTGCACTAATGTAAGCCAGAGTGCGCACACACGCACGCGCACACACACACACACACACACACACAGGGATTAGGACGGCTTTGTTTCTACCTACCGGCTCTGGAAGTCAGCTACCATGTCTCTACGTTCTGAGATCTTGGAAGACCCGTCCAGACGCATGTAGGTGTGCTTACGGTGAACCATGTACTCCTTGAAACACAGAGAGAGATGAATGAAGAGTGATGATGATGGAAATTAATAGAAAGCATTTTGTTCTGTCCATCAAATTAAAAAATATTAAACTTTTTTTTTCTTTCCAACTCTGAAGGGCTTTCTGGCATGAGGTGGTGGTAAATCCTTTTCCAAGTAACGGAACTGTGCTTTCTATTTAGGTTTAAATTGACTGAATTAAAGCAATCCTGTTAGGAATTCATGAATAAAACATGGATAGGTGGTTTTTAAACTGATTCTCAGCCTTTCTTCCTATAAACCCTACTTTAGAAGGAAATAAAATAATAGTTAACTTCATATGTTCTACATTGAAACTTAAGAAAATTGGAATGGAGCATAGCATTTGTTAACATCTGCTGGGGGGTAATATTTGTGTGTGTGTGTGTGATTGTGTGTGCACACTACTTTTTCAGATGCTCTGAGGAATAGAAAATATCACTGTTTCATTCCAGCGGTCCAGAAACCGTTAATACAGGACTTTTTTAGTTTCTGCACTTCGGGAGCCAATAACATTATCTCACATCTGTAATGCGCTTTTGTATGATGCGAAGCCCTAAATCCCAGTCCAAAGAGACATTGAGAAACAGAAATTGATATTTAATACACCCCAATAAGTGTGTGTGTGTGTGTGTGTGTGTGTGTGTGTGTACATGGGTGTGGGCTCTGATGGGAATGTGGGGTCAAAGCGACAGCCGTGATGAGGTGACATGTTGATCTGGCTCTCTTAGCCCTGCCCGCACCCCTCTTTCCTCCCCAGAGTCCGCTGAAATGCCCCTTTATGAACCCACGACACACATCACATCTCACCTCGCCGCTGATAGCTACAGACACAATCGTTAGCCCCAATAACATCCATCATTTGACACATTGCCCTCCCTGACCTGCCAACCCCCCCAACTTCACCCAGGGTCTCACCCGGTCCTCCTCTCCCTGCCTGGCTGCCTGGCTTCGTTCCCAGCAACCCCATCTGCTCCCAGTGAAGACTGCATTAGGGACCATTAGTCTGGTACTCGCCAAAATGCTGCTAACCTCGTTTAATTGTCTTTTGATATGTTGCCAGCAGGACCCTGAAAACACTGCTACCTTCCCTGAACGCCTTACAGAGTCACTCTAATCTCAAACGTAGCCTCTACGCTGTGTTAGAGTATAAGAGGGAACCAATTAGAGAGCCTCAATGATGAAGAGGTCCACCAGTGAAACACTATTAAGAGGCTTTTGGGATCAGCAGAATTCTTTGTCGTTTGTTTAACGATATAAACGATATGAAGAAAACAATTTATCTGTCACTTGTCCAACCGCCATCCCCTCCTCTCTTCACTGACTGTACGTCATTGGTCAGAACCCCTTCCAACTTTCTTTGATTCCTTTCCATGGTTTTTATTGGCAGATTTCACCCAACAGCAACCGAAAGGTGAGACTTCGACAGAAATACAGTTGTGCATTTCCCACACACACAATTTGTCCACATCAGTTTAAATGAGAGAAGACATGGCGATTTGCTCCTGGTTTGATTTTGTATAAATAATCAAAATCCAGTGTAGTTTGCGGACAGGAGATGAATGCATTACTATTATTTGGTATGCATGTTATGTAGAACAAAGGCATACATGAAATTCGAAGTAGAAGAGAAGCCGTTTGGTTGTGAAACAGACTTATTAATATTCAGTTGAAGGAGTAAGCAGAACACCGTTAACTATTGGCAAACCCAGTCAACTGGGTTGTCCTTAACTCAAACCTAAGGGGTTTAATACTCCTGTATTAAATTCAACCACAGCAAACAAGACATTGGGGATGTGCTCTAACATCCTGTGCTGTGCATCCATGAAATCTATAAGAAATCTTAATCTACCCTATGAGCATTGAATTGTGCTCCAGTTGAACCTCTTTTAGGTGAACAAAGGCCCTGGTTAGTTCTAGATTTCACTTTGCATTTCAGTTATAAGCACCCCAGAGCAAAGACCACTTTAGTCTAAGACCCCCAAGTCTCATGTTTTCATGGTCGCGAACAAATTCAGTGATCACGACTGCATGCCAAAATATGTACGTTAGTAATGATCGGTTAAAGGGAACCTGACAACTGACAACTGCGCCTAAAGCAGGGCGTCTCTCATGTGCGTTCCCTTACGACTGTACCATTCTCCATTTTTATGTGTACCATTTTTGTGGCTAGCGTGCCAGAGAGCTGGCGCTGGCAGGCCTGTGATCTGCACGCTAAAGCACACTCTAAACAGCTGCAGACGCACGGCTCAGCGAGTGAGGGGAGCGTCTAGAAAACGGACAGGCTTGGCGGTCCGACTATACTGTCGTCACCTGCTGCCAGACAAATCCAACCATCTCGATCCCAGTCGGGCCACCCGGAGCCTAGCCATCCATCACCCCACAATGTGATGTCACACCCGGGGGGCTGCCCGCCCGCTGGAGATGAAAACAACTGTGCCAATGGAAGAGATTAGAATCAGCTTCTCTTGCAAACGTTCTCTTGCTTGAAGTCGCACTGCCAGGAAATCAACTCCATCTGTATATTTCTCATCTTGTTCCAAGGGGAAAGATAGCAGGGGGGAAGGCAAACTAAAGCCAGCCTGGCAAGAAAGCCTGATTTCAATCATGGATCTCGACGTAATTAGGAGAGAAGCTCTGCCCCCTATTGGCGACTGCTGTGAGGGGTCACCTAACATATTGTAAAAAGCACAAGGGACCGTAGTTCAAGTGATTCATGAGGGGCTACGGGGCTATGTTAACATGGAAGGCATGAATATAGGTTAGGCATTAGCGTAGCATGGCCAGCCTGCATCATCTGCCCCACTAAAGCCTCTCTCAGCACATACACACACAAACGCGCGCACCCACCCATACCAGCATTCCTGATATTTCCAGACACAGGAAGACGGCCCTTAATCACCTGGGCTTGGTCCGTCTGCCATCAAAACATGTGGCTGTGGAAGGCTCTCCAGTCCACCATGAGTGAATGGGGGAGGAATTCCCAATGACGATATGTCACAGGGCTTCGACCTTTCTGCAATGTTTATGTCGACAGCGAGAGCCACAATGAGGTATTCAGGAAGCAGGGGCTTGCCAGACTCACCCCGGCGGTTCCCACAAACAATGGCTTTGGGCTCAAAAAGTGGGGTTCAAAAACATATATAAACATAATAAACTAAATTAAATGCGCTTTACCTCGTTCCTATTTATTCGTTGCTCCTGTATTTTATTCCGTCTCCGGGAGCAGCATTTTCCCTCCCTCCCCCTCCACGCCCCTTCTCCTTCCTTCCCTCCCTCGCTCCTAGCCATCCTTTCCATCCTTTCCCTCTGCCCCCTCCACCCACTCCCCCCCCCCCCCCCCTCCCGGCGGACGAGGCCCTGCTAATTAGTCCTGACCTGCTAATTAGCCTCCTAATGAGCACTAAAGTGAGACAGGCGGGCTGTTCAGAGTGGCTGCAGCGCAGTGCCTCTCTCTGGCGGAGGTCGACACAGCCAACACCTTGCCAACACCTTGCCAACGCCTCACTGGCAGCAGGGGAGATCATTAAAGAGAAGGACTCCTTCGTCCTGTCGTCCACATACACTACGATCTACCAATGTCGACTAATAACGACGATAGCAACAAAGCCTTAGAGGTTATTGGTTCAACATTTAGACCGCCTGTCTCACTGAGCTGATGAGGTATTTAATCATGCTACTCAAGATACACTGATATTGTGCAACACCGGTTACTGATATCAATTCAACACACACATACGCTCACAAAGAAATAAAAATGTTAGTTGTTATCCTTTTGGAGCGCTTTCAAGATCCAGTGTTCCTCGCCAAGGTACAATTATTAAAATAAATTTTTGGATTTTATAGAATATAGAATAAATAAATAAAACATAATTACATATTTTTTGGGATACTGCTGATGTAGAGCAGCAACAAGGAGGCCAAAGAAACTGTATCTATGGAGACTAATAAACAAACTAAAAAGGTATATTTAAACCAATCTGGATTTATTGTTAAAATTAGACAGATCACAGATGTAGCCCCTTGTGTGTGTGTGTGTGTGTGTGTGTGTGTGTGTGTGTGTGTGTGTGTGTGTGTGTGTGTGTGTGTGTGTGTGTGTGTGCGTTACCTCCAGCAGGTCTATCATGCGGGTCATCTGGGAGTAAATCAGGACTCTGTGTCCCTGGGCCTTGAGTCGACTCAGCAGGACGTCCAAGGTGTGGAGCTTTCCACTCTCTGTGATTAGACTCTCCTTATCTGAGGTGGAAAAGCACAGGAGAGAGAGAGGGGGAGGAAGAGGGAGGGGGGGGGGAAGAGGATGTAAAGCAGAGACTTGATAAGTCTAGGGCTTTGACTATAAACAACATGACATTCTGACTCGTATTACTGGGCTTTAATGGAGCAATGACATCAAACAAAGCTGACTATTGATATTCAGAGTGGAAATGAGCTTTTAGCAATTGCTGGTATGTTTTGACTGCGGCTGGGGATTCTCAATGAAGAAAAAGACGACAGCCAATTGCTATGTGGAGTGCTTTGGTTGTCCGCTCATTCCAACTGACCATTTATAGCGTACGCAATAAGTCTCTCATGGCCGCCATAAGCAACCCTAATCACTTGACGTCTTCGATAAACCTCCGTATCCTATGGGATAAAGGCCTCTCGCAGGCATGGATAAGCAAGGGACACCAATCCCCCTTAAAGCCACCCCTGATGTAATGATCCCTTACATAAAGCCTGTGCCCTCATTGACCACACTGGAAATTACTAAGGCAAAAGGCAGAGAGAGAGAGGAAAAGAGAGCGAGAGCGAGAGGCAGTCGATGAAGTGATTTAAACGCCATCTCACACAATGGCACAAAGGGAGAGCAAACAGACCTGGCAGTTGGTCGCAGTCACATAATTGCTGACTAGTGTTCTTCACCCCTCTAATTACTGGACATGGGACGGCTGCACGTCAAGCTACCCGACCCTGGCTCTGTTGTTGAAGCGCACGCCCCAGTGTGCGGCTGATGAGGTATTAACGCCGTCCGGCACAATGGCACAAAGAGTAGGGCCGGGCGCTGCAATCGACCCGCTGACAGGCTCACTATGGTGGCGGATCACCGGGTCGTGACCTGGAGTCGGGGAACGTGAGGCCAGGGTCAGGGGCTGAGGTCAGGGCAGGGCTCCCAGAGAGTTCCCCCCTGAAAGGGTCGTGCCCGAATGCCTCATTCTCAAGACCTTTTGTACAGTGGAAAGCCTGCTATTCATAAGTAAAATTCAATTTAGCTGTGTGATTTTGGCCACTAGTGGTAGGCTGCCCATAACGACATTAAAAGAACAACCCTTTGATGGCATACACAATTGGAAAAAGTGCACACATGTGCGCACTTTTTCCAATTGTGTCCTTCATGGGGGTGCTTTTGCTAAAAGCAATTCCTCTCAACAGACGGATTTGATGGTGATTGGAGGAAAAACACCAATTCTGCTCAGTTTTCATTTACATTTTAGCCATTGATGGATGCATTTACATGTGCAGTCCATATGTCCAAAAGCCCTGCCCAAAGTGCGAGGTGTAAAAAGACTTAAAAAGTGGCGAGGTTCCGACACAAAGGCCAACAGAGGACACATGCTGGGTTCTCCTAGAGCTTTTCTAGCCACGGGTGCCCAGTCTCAGTCCCTGCTAGACCCATTCACAACTGTTAGCCTCATGCTAATGTGTACTCAGGCTGAACCCTGGCTTGTGACCTCTGTGTCTCGCCCCCTGTGAAGGGTCAGGGCCCGCAGAGGTGTTAAAGAGGAACTAATAGAACAGAAGAACAGAGGAAACACTCTGGGGAAGGATTGGAGTGCTCACCTCTGGGTCAGCCTGTCAAGTCCTCTCTGACCCAGTCACACATAGACGGGCCACAACTCCGGGAAACCTTGGGCCAGTTCAGTGGCAGCTAGTTTTCCCTCTTCCATCGCCACTTATTTTGTTTCATTTATGTTTCTTGTGCTGTCATTATGCCTTATTTGGTTGCCCTCATTGCCTTGAACAATAGTAGTGGGAGGCAGAAAGGGTGAGAGCTAGCTAAAAGGAAAAGAAAAGAAGATGGCAACGGATAGAGAGAAGAGGGCGGAAAGCGAGGGGGAAGCATAAAAACCTTAAAAAACACTTGTAATTTGTAATTTTGTAATCAGTGTAATTGAGGCATACCAATAAGCACCAGCTATGAGTGTGCGTGCGAAAGGAGAGAGAGAGAGAGAGAGAGAGAGAGAGAGAGAGAGAGAGAGAGAGAGAGGTAGAGAAGAAAAGGAGAGGCAGTCTTTCCTGCAGATGGATGCTGATTAAATATTGATGGCTGGT
>JAOEHI010051257.1:0-19044 GCA_025447815.1 Percopsis transmontana | reverse complement strand
CAAAGCAGCATGGGAAACCAAAACACATGGGACATCATAATAATGCAAAGCAGCATGGGAAACCAAAACACATGGGACATCATAAGCTGTGATGGTACAATAAAACAAAGGCTTAAAGCCATCTCTCCCTCCGCCCAGCTACACGTTCTCCAAGGTGCAGGAGAACAGCGACGTCTACTGGAAGTTCCAGCGCTACAACCTGATCGTGGAGTACCATTCCAGACCCTCGCTCGCCCCCCCCTTCATCTTCCTCTCACACCTGCACCTCTTCATCAAGAGGAACATCCGCAGGGTGTCGTCCATCAAGATCCATCACTTCGGTCAGTGCTGCACACTTATCTGTGATTGACAGCTGCTCTGTTTCTGTGCGTCAGTGCAGTGGTTTTCAGCTTTAATTCCTCTCTTTTCACAATGCAGCTGGGTAGAAAGGTCGACACATGCAAGCTAAAAGTCCAAATTATAGCATCACAAATTATAATAACACTTAATAGAAGGATTGTGCAGTACTGGCGCCCCCCACTAGGTGTCACCCGAGGCATTGGCCTGTGCTAACTGTAGCTGCTGTGTGCTGTGTGTCAGTGCTGGAGGTCAAGGGGAAGCTGGCTAACAGCCTCAAGACGTGGGAGTCCATCCAGAAGGAGAACTTCCTGACTGCCCAGAGCAAAGTGCTGAGAGGCAGCGACTCTGAGAGGCTCAAGCGGATGTCTGTCAAGTGAGTTGACCCGCCCTTCTTGAGTTAACTGTTGATTCGGAGAGGACTGTGCTAAGGTGTGTGTGTGTGTGTGTGTGTGTGTGTGTGTGTGTCTGTCTGTGTGTGTTTGTGTGTGTGTGTGTGTGTGTGTGTGTGTGCATTCAGAGGCTGAGCTATTGTGTGAGGATGTAATGATATGTTAATAGGGTGTAATAATATGTTAATAGGTGTAATATGTTAATAGGATGTGATATGTTAATAGGGTGTAATGATATGTTAATAGGGTGTAATGATATTATAATAGGATGTAATATGTTAATAGGATGTATTATGTTAATAGGATGTATTATGTTAATAGGATGTAATATGTTAATAGGATGTAATATGTTAATAGGGTGTAATGATATGTTAATAGGATGTAATATGTTAATAGGATGTAATGATATGTTAATAGGATGTAATATGTTAATATGGTGCAGTGATATGTTAATAGGGTGCAATGATGTGTTAATAGGATGTAATGATATGTTAATAGGATGTAATGATATGTTAATAGGATGTAATGATATGTTAATAGGATGTAATATGTTAATAGGATGTAATGATGTGTTAATAGGGTGTAATGATATGTTAATAAGATGCCATGATATGTTAATAGGATGTAATGATATGTTAATAGGATGTACACACACCTAATATGGTTTTTGTAGACAGTTAGGTTGCCCATATGACTTGTACATGGACCAGGCATTTGCCTTAGACATCAGTAACCTAGGTTACTAGTGTAGGCTCCCCCAGCTTCAAATAAAGCATTTCAACTGTGTGTGTGTGTGTGTGTGTTTGCAGGGTGGACAGTGTTCTCAAACAGATGTCTGAAAGTGAGAAAGGTCACGACCACAGGCTGAAGGCCCTGGAGGCTGATGTAACGTCCACATATGCTGTATTGTATTGACCTCATATTGACCTCATATTGACCTCATATTGTGTTGTTTAGGGAGAACTAGGCTGTCGGTTATTGGGTCAGAATGTATAAATGAAATCTCTTGTTCGTCCCCAGATGGAATACTGCTCCAAAGCTCTCAGCTGGATTGTGGACAATCTGGCCAAGCCCGGTCAAACTCCACCCACACGCAGAGGAATCACAGACATACATATGTAATAACAAGCCATGTCATTTAGCTGACACTTTTATCCAGAGCAACTCCCAAGGAGCAGGTAGGGGTTACATGGTGCTATTACATGGAGCAGGTAGGGGTTAGGCCTCTTGCTCAAGGATGCTTACAGGTAGGCCACCTCTGGGGCTCGAACCCACGACCTTCAGGCTGGGAGTCGGACAACCAGACCAGTAACCAGTATCCTGCCCCCAACACTGCAGTATTGTAAATGTTGTAAATGTTCAAACTGTGAATAATGTCATCAAAACTCAATATTCTTTCATATTTGTTATGAATATTAAGTGTTGTTTTCAGATATTGCTTGACCCTATTACGGGTATTATGTGTATGCATTACTGTATTTATGTTATCATGATTGCATATGTTCATACATGCTTACCATCATGTTATTGCTGTTAAAACTTCTGTTTGCTGCTGGCCTATTCGGGGGAATAAAGCTGCTGTTTCCATACATCCATACTTATCAGTATGATGAGTAGAAGCCCCCTGAAATAGCCATTCCGCCAAAGATAACTTGTTAATAGCATACTTCTATATGTCCTAATAAATTGCTTTTGTACCACAAGACGAGAGTGGTCTGACTGAAATATGTATATAAATGACTTTGCTAAGAAGGGTTTAATAATAATAAGAGAAGAATAATAAAATATCAAATACCCACAACATGTGATATTTTATATTTAACTAAACAAACTCAACATACACTATTAACAATAACATTAACTTGCACAAGTTAACATGCACTCAGTTCGGAGATTGAAGCATAAAGGCAGAAAGTCTCAGTTAAGAGATGCTTAAAGTATATATAGTAATAATAATACATTTAATTTAAAGGCGCCTTTCTTGGCACTGAAGGACACCGTACAGGGATACATAAGACATTTATTAAAAATAAAAAGAATACGACAACAATAAAAACAACAGAAAAGACAGAGCAATTGACATGTGGAATAGGCAATTTTGTACAGATGTGTTTTGAGTTGCAACAGATGTTTTGAGTTGCAATATATATACAGTATAGAGTGCACTAATGTAAGTGCAGAATAGCACAGATTACGGTCAGAAAATCTGAAAAGAAAAGCTATAGCACCACCTGGTGGCACAATGGAGTAGTTCTACCAGAATAACGTAAACAGTTCAGTCCTGTGAGCTAGTCTGTATATTAAGCCCAGTTAGTTGCTAGGCTACGTTTTGCTACGGACCCATGAAGACTTTCTTCATTGTGTCTACATGAATGCAATACATTCATATAATAAGTATAAATGTAATATAGAACTACGAGGTTCGTGCGGAGGCTTTGCATGAGCTCCAGACGGCACCACCGCTGGAGGCTACAGTGGGATAGGCACGGGAACAAGGCTCGTTGCCGCAGGACGCAGGAAAGGGGTTGGATGTCCAACACCATATATGGGCATATACTCTGTCAGTAGACCCAAGGAGCGCTCTTCTAACAGGAGATACCAACCAACCATGTTGGGCGGGGTCTGAGAGCGCTGTAGTGGTGTATTTATCGTGGGTTTTCACACACACCTCCAGCTGAAGGTCAGTGTGTTAGGAGCCTTTAAATAGCCCCCACCCCCCAACCCTCTCGCCCCCCCGCCACGAGCAGCTGTCAATCCCAGCAGTGTTCCACTGGGATGTGTCAACGCCTCCTGCTTGTGTGTGTGTGTGTGTGTTTCTACTGATACGCTCACTCTGCATAAATGTGCATGTAGCACATGCATGTTTCAGCCATGTCCCTTCATTCCTTATTTTAGACTAGATTAGATGCTTTAATCCCCTAGAATAAACTTGTGAGCTAGACAGACAGCAATTGTGATATAAACAGAACGTTCTGTAAGATATACAGGAGATGGGCTTTAAATAAAAGCTGTTTGTGAGATAACCCTACTTTATGCAGTTAACACAAGATTGTACTCTTACTGACCCTGACATATGCAGTAGCTTCTAAACCCTCCTGTTGAATGTCAGCTGGCAGAGAACACTGCATGTGAGCTTGACTTCAATAAGCTGTTCAACATGTAGACACACACCCAATTTACATCCAACTACTTGGTAAAACGCACCAGAGTTTACAGCAATGTGACCCCAAAGGTAGCTGGTCCTGTAAATGTGTTACTATGTACTAGTACTTCTACTGGAGCAGATACATGGTTAGTACTTCTACTGGAGCAGATACATGGTTAGTACTTCTACAACAACAGATACATGGTTAGTACTTCTACAACAACAGATACATGGTTAGTACTTCTGTCTGGACCTTTATTATCTTGTTTGTTTATTCTCTCTCTCTCTCTCTCTCTCTCTCTCTGTGTGTGACAGGGAATGTTTGGGCTGAGAGACAGGTGATTAATGATTGTCCTCACCTGTCTCTCAGCCCAGTGAACCACACCTCCAAACATTCCCTCCCACACACAGAGAGGGCTAAACCACGCCCACAGCCGGGTTAAGGGCATCAGTAGCATTCTAGCCAGACATGTGCCTCTGTCTGTCACACACACACACGCACACACACCCTATTCCCAGTGTGTTCTGTGGATAGCTGCTGTCACTGTCTGGCCTCGACCCTTCGCTAGCTTTGTCGGGGGACTCCTAACTTCAACAGTCCAGCCAAAAAGAATACTGTGTTGGTGTGGATAGTGGTGAATCTGAGTTATCGAAGCCTTCTGGAACGTCTCCAGACCTTGTACTGCAGTCTGACTCTACAAAGATGGCCCCCACGCAGGGCTGGATGCTGCTGGTTCTGCTGGCCCTGCTGAGCCCTCTGCAGGTTCCCTCCCAACAAGGCGCGGCTGCCCAGCAGGAGGTCCACAGGAAGGACGCGGGTGGGGAGGAGGTCCTGGAGGAAGATGATGATGATGAGGGTGATGATGAGGCAGAATCCCAGGAGGACGAAAGTGATGATGAGGAGGAGGTAGCTGATGAAGAAGATGCAGAGGAGGTGGGGGAGATGACTGAGGAAGATGAAGATGATGGTGATGAGGTAGAAGCTCAGGAGGAGGAGAGCGATGATGAGGCCTATGATGAAGAGAACTCAGCTGAGGAAGAGGAGGAGGTGGATGAGGAAGAGGAGGGGGCAGCTAAGGAAGAGGAGGGGGTGTATGAGGAAGAGACAGCTGAGGAAGAAGAGGCGTATGAAGAAGAGGAAAACACCACTGAGGAAGAGGAGGGGGTGTATGAGGAAGAGACAGCTGAGGAAGAAGAGGCGGATGAAGAAGAGGAGAACACCACTCAGGAAGAGGAGGGGGTGTATGAGGAAGAGACAGCTGAGGAAGAAGAGGGGGCAGCTGAAGAAGAGGCGGATGAGGAAGAGGAGAACACCACGGAGGAAGAGGAGAACACCACTGAGGAAGAGGAGGGGACAGCTGAAGAAGAGGCGGATGAGGAAGAGGAGAACACCACTGAGGAAGAGGAGGGGACAGCTGAGGAAGAGGGGGGGACAGCTGAAGAAGAGGCGGATGAGGAAGAGGAGAACACCACTGAGGAAGAGGAGGGGACAGCTGAGGATGAGGCTGATAAGGTCGAAGATAAGGATGATGAGACAAATGAGGAAGCCACTGACGCTCCTCAGAAAGGAGAAGAGGCGCAGGATGAGGGGGTCGCTGAGGAGGAAGAGGAGACACATGATGAAGGTGATGAAGGTGCTGAAGACACTTAGCTGTGAATATAGTAGTATATATACTTTAGTAGTATATTTTAGTAGTATAGTTGACATAGTAGATGAACTAAAACAACATGTTGATTACTTGGTAGAGGACGAGGGCCTTGGTGGAGTCAGCCTTCAGTAACGGGGAGTACATCAGAATAAAAGTACTGTAATACTTATTAGTATTTAGTATTTAAGTCGTTCTGTTCCAAAAGCGTCTTTTGAACAGCACAGTTCACCTTAGTTGTATGCCGCTAGGCAGCAAAATGCTTTCCTGCTCTTAGAATGTTTAAGCTCTGTGTGTAGTGTATAAGATGTTAGCAATATGACATGGCAATATTTAATTGTCTGATGCTTTAGGAACTATTCTAGCTGATTGTGTTTCCTCACCGTGACTGCTGTATGACCTGTTCAGCTGTGGACTAATCTACTTATTGTTAGTTGCTTTGGATAAAAGCGTCTGCAAATTGCAGTAAATGTGAATGTAGAATCCAACTGATCATTGAATCTACTGTACATAACAAGTTTATAATCCATCATTATAGCTGTCAACATTTTCACTGCCATAATTCACTTATTCTGCTATAATTAGTCTGTGTGTGTGTGTGTAGTGTAGTTCTATATCTGTCAATGCACAACTTTCCAAACAGTGTTGGCAACTGTAAGGAATGCTGTCGCACTACAAGAGTCTATAAATAGATCAGTATGTGTCCTGCAGCCATCAGTGTCTCTACTAACCACCCAGGAGACTCTTTGTTGTGCACAGGATGTAAAGACCTGCTTACATTTATTCTCAGCATACATTTATTAAAGCTACATAACTTATAATTTAACTGTATGTAAAAGGTATCGTAAATATGAACCATGCACCACTGAATCTAGCACAGTGGTTCTCACCTGGTCTGACCTCAGGACCCACATGTGTCCTTGGTCATAAAGTCACGACCCAGAAATAATTTCATTTCCGAAAAATTATGATTTATTTCACAAAACAATCTGTGCAGTAATCCACAACGTCTACATGCACTGTTCAAAACACCTACGCACCTTTCAAAGTAACATCACACAATGGGAAGTTCGGTAAACTAAAACTAAAACTAAGTTGGACTTTTCGACGCAGCCATAGAACACATCCGCGGCCCACTTCACACCAGCTCGCGACCCACTTTTGGGTCAGAACCCACCAGTTGAGAAACACTGATCTAGCAGATACTTTCATCCAAAGCAATTAACAGTGAGCACAAATAATATTGCACTGGGGGGGGGGTTGTCATCTGGCTCAAGGATGATTACCCCCATGAGCTTTGGAACAGCTCCCACCGCAGGGCTGTCCTGCAACTGCAGTGGGTAAACACAACATGTGCAGAAAGGTCAACCAGGGCCAATCTGTTCTGTTCCACAGCAACAGGTTTTGGATCATGCTCTTTGGGAGGATGGAAACACACGATTGGTGCTCCTTTTATTTTGGTGTGAAAACCAGTATCACAAGGAGCAGGTAGGGGTTAGACATCTTGCTCAAGGATGCTTACAGGTAGGCCACCTCCAGGGCTGGAGCCCATGACCTTCTGGCTGGGATACACCCAGACCACTAGACGATACCCCTAGAAGTGATGAAGTGTAATCTGTCATGTGCTTATTGCCCCAGGCCCCGAGGAGGAGGAGGAGGAGGAGGAGGAGGAGAGAGGGGCAGCTGTGACCATGGAGGAGACACCTGCAGAGACTCCACCAGACTTTCACCCAGGATCCGTCTGTAGTGCGTGCTCCCTCTGTCAGGTACACTAGGGGGCGTCCTTGCTGCTGTCTTCCCCTTTGCACCATGCACAGACGTAGAATAGATAGACACTGGGGGTGTCGGGTCCTTCAGAGGCAGGACTCCTTCCTAGCAGTGGGAGAACACACCATGCTCCATGATGTGTTGTCCCACTGCTAGGAAGGATGGATCGCACACCTGCACACTGCACACTGCACACACATCATGGACCATGATGTGTGTGCAGTGTGCAGGTGTGCGTTCCTCTTGTACGTGCGCAAAGGATTGTGGGTACTTTGAGGAGGCTTAGGAAACACATGCATCCTTGAAAACTCTCTGTTCGAAGGAGTCAGTCCTTGGTAGTCCACAGTCCACTCACTATACTGTTAAATACATCATTTTGTCAGTCTAATACTCTAATCTAATCTCTGAATGCAAGAAACAATTCAATATTTAAAGTTTTGCCCCATTTGCCTTGTGTTAATCGTTGGGGGACATTTGGTTAAATATAAAGCCTTATTAGGTGAACAGAACCAAATGACTTGTAGCTGTGGAAGTCTCATTATACTCCGTTTACATTCCACACTAGAACAGGTTCCTTGCGGCCCAATTCAATGTCTGTTCCTGTTTGTGTGTATGTGCTCGTGTTAGCATTGTGACCAATGTGAAGGATGTCCCTGCGAAGACGGAGAGCAGGCTGAACACTGCCAACAGTGTGAGGTATGTTACTCACATGGACAGCGACTTACAATCAGTACATTACATACAGGCTTCTGTTCCGCGAGCTTTGCTGCTCTTGGGCGACTCCCTGTGGTGCATCTCATGTAGTGCTCCGATAAAAGATAGCTAGATTTAGTTGGAGTTTCCAGACACAGATGGATATAATTGGATCAACTCTGCGGTGGCATTTTGCTCCTGGTCGAGATTTAACCCATTTAATTATGTGTGGGTGGGTGTTTTGGAGGAATAGGGTTAGTCGTTTTGTCCTTCTCTTTTGATTGAGCCTCTGCCACCCAATGTTTCTCGTGGCCACTGTGCTTTCCATCAGGTTTGACTCACTTGCAGTTGTAAACACAGAGACTGTAGCTAATGCTAGCAGTGATTTAATGAACACACACGTGTTTAGTGAGCTTCCTGCATTCATCATCATGACAGCTAGGGTGCATACCCATGGATAACTGAGTATTCTCAAAGTCCTAATAGGACAACCTGGCCACTCGGCAGCCATCTTGGTAAGGCCCACAGGCAGTTACTTCAGCACTTTTACTACGCATGAGCTAGGTCCGTGCAACCACACGATTGGCTTAATGGGTTTCCTGATCGACCGCTATAAAGCAGACGATTGGCTCTTTGGGGGGTGGGGGGGTGGGATATGTGCATCCAACCACCATCTTTGGCGTTACAGACTCCTCCCATAGAGGTCTATTGATCTAGGGGTCTGTCTCTTCTCTATAATGACTGTCATTCTCTGGTCTCCAGGGCTGCTCTCACTGCTACCTGTGTCCACTGGTGTGTGACACCATCTGCACGCCAGGTAACATGACACCAAGCTCAAGACCCTAACCATATTAACACAAGTAGCAGGTGTAACACCTCATTTGCTTCTTGCAGGTGGACTAGTGGATGAATTTACTGGTTCCATCTTCCAGTAAGTCTTATTTTAATCTTCATTTAAAGTGATAGTAAAGTATTTAAAACCCTTCTGACAACATGATTGGTCATTGGTCTTAGCCATTAGTTGCCTCACGGCAAATATGTTTTGGGAGTCTGTGGCTTCCTCTAGTGGTCAACAAATCGATTACAGCCCCTTTAAATAGATCCTAATTGAATTATTACTATGTGAAACCAACTAGCCTGAATTAAAAGGAAATAAAGTGTGAAGGCCCCTAAAGTACACAGATCTTTTTTTTTGTATAGTTGCAGTTTATTGTTCAGTGAAAACCAACGTGTATATTTTCAGGACTATTTCCTCTCTGCTGTGAAAACATGAAGGTTTTGAGCCAGGGCGCCTCCATGTGGTCACATCCAGAGCTACACCGTGTGGGAGATTTTGCTGCTGCCATCTTCACATTACAAAGAGACCATACAGACTTGATGGTCGTTAATATGTATTTGCTTATGTCTTAGGTGATGTTTAGGTTTATGGTATTTATTGTAGGAATGGAGATGTGAAATGTGAAATCATTCATTAAATTATTATTAAATACCGTAAAAGTTCCAATAAGATGCCGGTCCCTTCTACTGGCCTGGTGTGGCTACACATTCTGACAAATAAACGGGGTTCTAGTTTTTATAAAGCTGCTTACATATTTAAACATTTTTCAATAGGATGCTACACATCATATGATTGGTTAGATTCTCCACAATTCAATCGTTCAGTTCATTTTATGGAAACCATGAGCACCAAAGCATAAAGGCTTTTATTTGAAGTTTTACAGTAGACATTGTTACAAATGTGCTTCCTTACCCGATGCTGGTCGATTTTGTATTAATAAAGCTGTCGTTTCTCATTATTAACAGATCTTTTAAAACTTCCTGAAGTATAAAGAACTCAGCATTTTGTGAGATTGTGATAAAGAGATTACATCTTGTTTTAGCATACGGTGCTGAAAGAACAGGGGAACTCTTTAATGGAATTTAGTGAGAAACTCTCTATTTACCTCTATTACTACCTACAATATAGGCCTAAGGCGCACAAAACACCAGATATTCCCTTTTTTTGTTAACACTTGTATTGTAATACTCATTCTCCTCTGAAAATAAACCTCTCCCAAATACCAAACCTTTGTTTTGGTAATAATTATTATTTTATTTAGTGGAAGTGACAGGGTTTGGAGTTACTGTTTACAAGCAGTATTATTTAGTATTGAGTCTACAGCAGGAAGCCTATATGTGGAAAATGTCCATTATATTTTGGAAATGTATTGAAGTAGTGTAGTGAAAGTAAACAGAATGATAAAAACTTGAGTAAAGTACAATTCCTCAAAATAATATGTAAGTACAGAAGCATTTGTACTTATTTTACAACATTGAATAAAACTGAGATCTACAATTTAGCAGACAATTCCCTGGAAACGGGTTGTTTCGTCCAAACCATCCTGGCTGCTGAATGTACCCTTGTGTCTTGTCCTCCAATTAGTAGATTATGTGCACACACAGAAGTGTAATTGGCACAGGATGTATCCAAGACACAACCTTTTTCCCATACGACCAGATCGTCCAACATCGAAGCCAGGCAATTGAAAAATACATCCGTCTTATATTTCGTAGACCTACATGTTGTCAAATGATACATGAGTTAAATTATACAGTATTTATTCATTTATTTCTAGGTTGATTATCAAAATTAAATAATAATAATAATAATATTTCCAACTTTGTACCGGAGACATTCAATAATGTTTCCAGTATTACTTGGCACCATGATGTTTTAGTGACAAGACACTTTTCATGGATTTTGTTGTTCAACCAATCAGGAATGGAATAACAATTGAGCTTTGCTGAACCAGACAAGGAAGATAAAATGGATTACTTACTTTCCAGGTATGAGTTTCCAGGCTAGCTCTCGCACAAGTGTGTGTGTGTGTGTGTGTGTGTGTGTGTGTGTGTGTGTGTGTGTGTGTGTGTGTGTGTGTGTGAGATCTGATCAGGGTGTCACCTGTTTATTGGATATTTAATGACAAGGTGGACAAACAGAGCTCTTAACTATTATAGATTACAACTGGCATTATGAAGTGTATCACTACATACCTACGTATGGTAATGACTTAACTATTCATTATTTGTTCAATGTTACAATTCGTTTTCGTGGCATGCTAACTTCATCACTTCATAACACGGAACACCTGCCAACCCCTAAACTTGCTTTAAAGAGTCGACAACAAAGTTAGGATGAGATGCGGTGAATGGAGGGCAAGCACAACACTTTATGGCGGCTGATTGGACAGCTAGCCCCCCTGTCCAATCAGCCGCCTACCTGTTGGACCAGAGCCACTGACACCAGAGCAGAGGTCTCACTAGCTAAAGTAACGACACAGAAAGAAAAGCCTGCCTGGGTTGCTAGGGACCTAACCTCCTCACATATTCACCAATAAACCAAGCCAACACAAACGTGTGTGTTTGTGCGTGTGTGTTTGCGTGTGTGTTAAGTTACAGTGTTTAGTAACCCAGTCAAGAATTCCACCTGAGGGTGAAACTATCTGTCTGTGTTTAGAATCACCACAAGTGTTTGTTGACTATCACAATCTAAAGCGTATCTGGAGTTTAGAAGTATTCCCTTTTCCAGGAAAAGCCTGTGTTTTGACGGCAGCAAATTTAAATGTGAGCGTGTGAAATGTCACCTGGTTCAAAACATGATATCAAATGACTAGAACAAGGCATTATACATGATGCACAGGAACAGAACACTTTCTGACATTTGAAATTCCAGAAGTGACACTAATATTATAGACACCAGATCACATGTCCCGTTGTTGCAAAACCTTGGAACAGTGTGATAGAAATGTTCTCATCAGAGATGTGCCAGGCCACACTGTTCTCAACATCCTTCTCAGATCACTTGTATAAGAAACATTTCTGTGCTGTCTGCGTCAAGCCATATCCACTGTCAACGCATGACCTGGGAAACGACACAAACAAAACACTTTACAAATCCAGTCTATGCAGGAATCTTAAGTGTAGACGGGACAAGCATGTGGACAATAGACTATCCTATACTACCCAAGTGTGTGCGACAAAGAACCACCCACGATAAACTAAAGCAATGTCTAAAAATAGCTTACTCCAATTTGAAAATGTCCTGTTTTTTTCCCTTTTTTCCCTTGTTTGCTGAGTAATGCTAATGTCTGCTCTATCAGGGCCAAGCTGCTTAAGCACTTGTCTTGTAATTGAAGTCGCCCAAATGGTTTAAAACAAAACCTCTACACTGCAGTTGCAGCAATGCGAATGGTGATCACCAGATCTGCAGTAGTCTAAATGTGTAGACTACTGCAGATACACACTAGAGGGCAGCAGACTAGGTCTGGGGCAGACTCATTGCTATGTGGACCAATGCTGCCAAAAATAAATACATCAATAAATAAATGACTAAATTAATATTCCATTAAATACATTTCTTTGTGCATTTCTTTCTACATTTCTGCATTTCTGCAAGACATTTATTTAATGGGATATTTATCAAATGTATAAAGAAATGTATAAGGAAATGCATAAAGACTTTATACATTTTAAAATGTAATTATCAAGTCATTTATTTATGTATGTATTTATATTTGGCAGCTTCGGACCCCCATACATTGCTGCCTCAGTGAGCCTCTATTCGGACTTACTGCAGTTCCAATCTTTGACCACAAGGTGCTATAATTAGTCTGCCAGTGAAGGCAGGTTGCTGAGGTTTACCTGGCCCAATATTGCGCGACACACTAAAGTGATATTTTGTATAAACACAGACAAAGAGGCTGTAAACACTACGAATGATAAAATGTGTTTAGTGTTTGTTAGATCCTGTCCCCTGCTGCTATAGTAACCCACTTTAAGCCTCTGGCTCCAACCAAGGACAAGTTACAAGTTAGTTTAGTCTAGAGTAAACCAATGGTGATTTTAAAACATATGGCTGCTGTAACATATTGTCAACATAACTGACAAGCATGGTCTATGTAGACACCAGCAGGCGAGGTTACTTTTTACAATGGATAGAAATTCATTGTTGTCTTAAAACGGAGATGCTCTCATCAGCATCAGTTATCATTATGATTTAAAAAAAAGGTGATATTTTCCTATGGGCCAGCTGGTACTGAAGGACTGAGAAACTTTACTGTCCACACGACAACACAGTTTTCTGAAAACTATGTTTTCCCTTTGCGTTTACAAAAAAGAACACTGCTTCGAACACACAACAAACACTTTGTTAGCTACCTCACCCACATTGCTAGCTAGTTACTAAAGTTAGACGTTCACCACTATGCTGTGCGTTAGTTCTGCGAGACACCGAACCAAACGGCGCAGAACAAAAGCTTGCTGACAATTCAAGCTTGAATGTTTGGAGGAGTATGTACAAGCAGGAGCACATGACTGCAGGCCCGCCAGCTAGCATTTATATTGTCCTGCGCAGACAAACGAACCACAGCACGTTTATGGGAAACGCGGTTTGCAACTAATAGCTAAACAAATATTTTAAACTGTGTTTTTTTTAGTATACTGTTTGAATATTCACAGTCCAGGCTGGAATATGTAATCACTTTTTATTTAGTAACCGGTGGAACCTGCGTTAGAAGCAAAAAAACTCCACCAGACATTTCCTGCAGCAAATTAACAAAAACTAGGAGGAATATTAGATCATATACTTTTTTTCCACTTTTTTTCCACTCACTAATAGCAACACCAGGTGGTCTTTTGCAAACTTGAGACGCAGAATTGGTTTGAACAACCTTTGTGCTGTCAACCTTCACCTCGTTAGGCACCTGTAGGCATCCCTGAGCCAGCTAACCCCTACCTGCTCCTGTCTAACAATAAGTAGACCTATACAGAACAGAGTCATGTATACACAAACAATATTTATTGAATAGAATATGTTCTATAGAATCTTAAGATAAGTGAATATTAACATTAACATAAATAAGAAACTGTAGAAAATATAGAATGTAGAAAATAATATAAGATCACTTTACTAAGAACACTTTAGCTTTAGCTCTGCTGCCTGGTAATAAGTCCAGTCCTCACAATATTACACGATGAGTTATTGCTGTGCAATGTGAACATAATGCTGAAGGCTTTGGCTGCAGCTTCAGTCTCAAAACAGTCAAATATAACCTGTACAGCTGATTGGCATGGCTATATGATGGAAACATAAGCAATAGGCCTCAAACATAAACATGAGGTTAGAGGTCCATATGGCCCAGCATGCCCAGCTAATCAACATTTGACCCTACCTGACCCTACCCCTACCCCTACCCTGACACTACCCTGACCCTACCCTGACCCCACCCTGACCCTACCCTGACCCCACCCTAACCCTACCCTGACCCCAAATAATGGGAATCATACTGTATGAACACATGTTCAAGATTCAATATTGAAGATCTTTATTGTCATTTCTTCATGTATTTGCATACATAAAAAACAGTTATAATAGATACAAAAATAAATAAGTAGAAAATATAAAATTTAAAAGGACAAACAACATGTAGCATGTCTCATGCTAGTTGGTGACACTCCAACGCCCTGCTGTTGCCAAACCAGGAAGTGAGGTCGTAGGTGAGTATGGATTCAATGGTGCCCGTGTAAAAGATGGTGAGGTGTACAGCAGGAATGCCGCTCTCTTGAGTCTGCGGAGTGGGTGGAGTCGCTGCTGGGCTTTCTTCACGATGGCCGAGGTGTTGGTGGAGAAGGTCAGATCACCCACTTGGTGCACCTTGCTGACCTTCTCCACAGAGGAGCCATCGTTGGTGATGCCTGCTGGCCCTTCTGAAGTCAATCACCAACTCCTTTGTGTTGTCAACATTCAGGGAGAGGTTGTGGGACCTGCACCACCCGGGCAGTTTCTCCTCCTCCATCCTGTAGGCAGACTCGTCGATGCCAGTAATGAGACCCACCACTGTTGTGTCGTCAGCAAACTTAATTATGTGGTTGGAATTGAATCTGGCAGTGCAGTCGTGGTGTTCACAAGGTTATCTTCAGTTTAACACTGTTGCCCGTTGGTTAGTAAATAGTTGTATTTCACATTCCCTGTTGTCAGGCACAAAGTCACAGAACACAGCCCTGTAAGTGGCTGGCACGCAAGCAAGACATTGAACCTTTCATCAAATATTTCCCTGATTACTGTTCCCGCAATTCACTCTCATGGTGTCTTTTTCTTTCTCTTTACGCGATCAGAAGGATAGTTAGTTCCGCTTCATCCTCTCATCGAAGTTGTAAACATTGACACCCGCTTTGACACAAGGGGAAGGCGGTCCCCTATGCAACGTAGAGGGCCTTACATTAGAAGTTGAATTCTCACAAAAGCAAAAATCAAGCTCAATATACTTTCCTGTGTAACCTCATATAGTAACATGGGCTATGGGCTACAAAGCCCTTCCACATCATGTTCTTGTCTTTTGGGAATACTGTATATGACGGAGATGTGAGAGGAAAAATGAATCCCATTCGTCTCTGAATATTTCAATATTTCTATTCTGTTTCCTCACACTGAGGAAAATAAACAGGTGGAACTAGACAGTAATGTTAGCCTATGCCATGGAAATTAAACACTGGACAATGTTAATCAATAAACGTCCCCAAACATCACAGACAAAATAACTGTGTAAAGTGGATGTTGGTGAAGATGTAATAGCAGCATTTCAAACAGGCACTGACAGGACGACTCCTCGATCAGTTTGAGGCCTAAGACATCTGCGTGACCTTTTACATGTTGAAAGAACTGACCTCTCCGCTTGTGTACAACCTAATGCCCTGGCTTTATTATTAGAAAAACAAGTTTATATAGTCAACTGAGTGCATGGCCTGCAGCACAGCCATGACTCGGTGACATCATCGGCTTTCCAAGTAAAATGTAACTGGAACCTCTCTGGCCTCTAGCTGCTGGAGCTCTGACCTCTATTGATCTCCTTGAGCACCAGAACACCAAGGGGAGATGCCTGATGATTCACACAGAATCATTCAACTGGCCCGCTGATTCTTTCCAGGGTTTGTTGTCTTTATACTGGAAGATCGGAAGGCCGAGCTGAATATCCACCTATCCTAATATAAAGTCAAGTGGACCCTGGTCTAAATATGTTATTGTTTCACCTCTTGTAGAAGAAGTAGGCAAAACCATCGTGTTCTGGACTTTTCAGAAATATTATGGAGAAGTAAAAAGTGAAAAATGTGCTGTATTCGGTGCAAAATGTTGTGGCACAAGAAAAGTCGTGTCCGAATATTTTGGATCTTCATTCCATTTCTTCTCCTGACATTTAGTGTGAAAGGGCTGACAAGACAACTCCCAGTTGCTCTGACATTATTATTAAAAAAGTTTACATAACCAACTCACTGCATGGTCCACTGACCATGCAGGAACTTTTCCCAGCAATGTCGTCGTATCATCATTTGCTCATTGGCTGTCCAGGTAAAATGTAGCCAGACCTGGACTACTCTAACCACTCTTATCTTGTCTATCTCCTAGGAACAGCTGAAGGCCATACTAAGGAAAGACACTTTTTCCTCAGATTCCACTTAAGGTAAATATATTGACGACACTTTCACTACTTTACAAATTAAATTTTACACAAATACAGCACCCAATGGATACAATAAGGGATTTATTTTGATCAATTTAGATTTTTGTTTAATTTAAATTTTTGATCGATTGGAATTTTTTATCAATACATTTTTTTTATTTGATTTTGTATCCCCTATTATTTACATTATATCCAAAAATGAGCTATACATTCTCCGTGAAGGGATTATAACTAAAACCCTCCTAAGAGCTCCTGGCAATACTTTGGCATCTTAAACAGTTTGGCATGTTAGCGATCCAAATGGGATTACTTACATTCACATTAGCAGTGGGTTTTCTGCATACAAGATACTATTGGAATAGACCCCTAACCCCATCCCCAGTGAGAGACATGATGTAAAATGTTTTCCTGTGAGATGGATGTTAATGAGATGTGTCCTGTCTTTATGTTAAAGATGGACCCATACTCTGTCCTGCTGGCTTTATTCCTGGCAATGTCCATTGTGTCTGGTGAGAGAAACTCATAGCATGGTTCTAGCATACTCTAACAACTGCCAGACTCCATGCAGAAATACATTTCATATATATATACATATTTATATACTGTATTTAAATATATAGAGTGTCTATATATATACTGTATATATACAGTACATATACAGTATATATGGTTTAGTTCATTCTAATTTTAATTTTCTCATTCAGATACAGAGGGGCAGATGTACTAACCCTCTTAGCGCCTGTTTTAGGTGTAATTTCGTCCCAACGAGCGCCTTAAACATGGCGTGGTGCGTACAAACACACCGCACTTGGCTAAAACCGCATTCTGCCTGCCGCAGGAGCGTAGGATGGTAATTTGCGCTTTGAAAACAGTGTGGTGATCACGTGATCAGCCGCAGGTTTGGTACAACCAACGTGAAATAAAAAGGCACAGGGTGCGCTTTCTGCGGCCTGGCCTCTTTAGTGTACGGACATCTGCCCCAGAGTATGTGTATCTGGGGCAGAAAAGGCAAATACTACATATATGGCTAAAGTGATAGCGCTATATGGATATAATAAATACAAATACATTTGTAAAAACTGAAGGTCATAATTTTCAGAAATCATTTTATATAAAAATATAAAATGATTAACTGATAAGTAGTTATTGCACAGTAATTTATACACAGTATACTGTACAAGTATCAGTAGGTGAATACCTGTAGACCATAAACCTGTGCTTGTACTAAACAAAACATTTGACTTTACATCACCATCAGGGCATCAGGGCCATAATAATGATAACAAGGTACTAAATATAGTACCTGAATGATTGGCATTCTTAGTAAAGATGAGCAACTCAGAAACGTAAAAATGAGGCGAACGTAGAGCTTTTTGGCAACAAACAAACCAGAGGTGCTGAAAAACACCTACTGCCCACCATGAAGTTAGTGTGCTGGTGGAAGTGTGATGTTGTGCGGTTGTTCTACTTCCAAAGGCCCTGGGATTCTTCTTTGGATCCTATACATGGCAGCATGGACTACATCAAGGGGGCAGAGGCTGGATATTCCAGCAGGACAATGATCCAAATCCACACAAACATGGATTAATGACCACAGCCTCCCAGTCTTCGGACCTAAACCCCAATTGAAAAGCTGTTACCTTGGCAGTAGTGACACTTTTTTTATAATTAAAAAAAAAGGATTTTATTTTTCATTGAGTGACTTTACCTTACTAAAAGGTTACATTTCAGTGTTACGATCAAGTGGATTAACAACAAAGACGTTTTTTCATGGCCTCCTTTGTAATCTTTACCAAGAGTGCCAATCATTGTGAAAGCACTGTAGTGTCTTTAGAATGCTCTGTCTGACTTTAATTTTGCTTAATATTTCTTTATTTTATTGTATTATTGTAGTATTGTGCTTATTCTGTGTTTGTCATAGAGTAGTACTTTGTAAAGTGTTGTAAAGGTGTATATAAATGGTGTATTATTATCTAAAAGGTTATTATCATTAATAATTTTCCTTGTATATTAATCTTTAATTTCCAGAAATTACTATTTAATTGATGCCCTGCAACTTAAAGCATAAACAAATAATAAACAATAGACACTAATACATACAGACAGGAATTGGGTTTAAGAGCTGTTTAGACATGAGACTATCAAAGTTCACCATGGCTGTGTGTGTTTTGCAGAAGGCAGTGAGTGGTGCTACACTGATTGTGGTAAGTGATTATACTGTACGTCGTCTTCCATCCATCAATAGGACCACAGTGTGTCTGGGGCCTCATGGGTATGATTATGTGTTATCAGACTACACTCCCAGCCACTGGGGGGAGCTAGATGGCTCACATTGCACAGGAGGGCGCCAGTCTCCTATTAACATCTACACCAATTACACCGTCATGGACCCCAAGCTCCTCCACTTCACCCTGGTCAACTTCACCTCCACACGTGTCCTCAAGGAGATGGAGAACACCGGAGAGACAAGTACACACACGCACACACACACACACGCATGCACACGCACACACACACACACACACACACACACACACACACACACACACACACACACACACGCACACACACAC
>JAOEHI010051256.1:0-19046 GCA_025447815.1 Percopsis transmontana | reverse complement strand
TCTTAATCTTTTGGTCGGTGGGTTTAAAAAATGTTTCTTGGTAAATTAGATAGACAATATATCTTAAGTTTAAAGTTATTACGTTTGTCCCAGATTGTCCCAATTTTCCATGCTACTTGTCCCACATTTTGTCTGACTGGAGGTGGTCACCCTAATCACACGTACCATATTGTAGTCTGTGTGATATTACAGCAAAAAAAAGCCAACACATTTGACCTAATAGAGAACAAACTGAGATATAAGATTGTTTTCCAAATGGGCACCATGCTGTGAACTTTCAAACTGAATTGTATGTAGGTTATTCCAGGAATGAGGGTCTATAGCCCTACTGTATATTGTATGTCCTGCTCTCTCTCTGAATAAGCCATTGAACCATCATAGCTCACCCATCTAACAGTCATTGTTTTAGTGAAGTAAAGGAATTTGTGTTATTCCCAGCTAATGTTTTGGATCATTAAGCATGGTGAGGGGGTTCCCAACACCACATGTGATGTGTTTCCTGTTTATGACTCCTGGAGCCCATTTCAATAAGGAGGTTCAACCAACTCTTAGTTAAAACTTGAACTCTGAGTTGACTTACCCTGAGATGGGAAACTCTGAGTTTCTAGTTACAGAACAGCTGAAATAAAACAAAAAGAGGTCTGCATATTTCTCCCCAGCAGAACTGGATGTGCTTTTGCAAGCATATGCAGAATTTGAACACGTATTTTAAAAAGAAAAGCAACATGGCTGCAGCGGCGAAGGACAGAGAGTTAGCTTGGGAGAAAATAGCTGCTCGAGTCAATGCGTAAGTTTACATTTTAATTACTTTTATACAGTGTTGGGTGTAATTAATTACTAAGTAATCTAAATACTGTAATTTAATTAAAGACTATAAAACTATTCTGTATAAAACAATAGTGCATTTAACATCAAATTTTAAAAGGTATATTTTTAGTGTAACCTCCTCCATCTAGTTACACACTTTGGTCAATTCAAGAATAATTCATGCACTTGTATATTGTTTATTTGAAAGAAGTGCAGTTTCTTGTCTCTCCTTATTGTTCAAGTGGTTGAGGTTGATTTTTAGATTTAGAAAGTAATTCATAAGTAAGTAGACCAATACTTTCTATAGATAGTAAATATTACATTAATCTAATTAGACTTGTTGAAGATGTAATTTGTAGTTGGTAATCAAGAACTATTTTAGACTGTTATAACCCAACTGTCATAATATCAGAGGTGAAACTGGAAGAACAGTAGCCTTACTAATATGTTTTGCATCATGTTATACAGAAAACTACCATTTGCAAAGAAACTTAAGGCAACGCAAAGCATCCGCTCGGATGTAAGAGCACGGATGATGTTTCTGATGTAAGCATGGATGAGATTATGGATGTATCTTATTAACTGTAAAGAAAAACGGTACTGCTCAAATGAAAATGCATAGGGATATGACAGAAAATCCACTCTAGGCCTCAAAATCCTCTCCCGACGTAAATGTAACTCCCTACGAATTAATACAGCCTCTTCATCAACAGGATTGTCCATAAAAGGACATGCTATTTAATTCCCTTTGATGCTCTCTGCGTGACTGAAATGTGTGCAATGAATGAATGTACCAAAAGAATCAATAAGGTGTTTAAACACCGCTTCCTCTTTAAAAAAAGGGGAGGAGACAAAAAGAAACTGGGTTTACCGAAGAAAACCTGCTCCCGACTAGGTTAGGTTCACAGAGTAAGTTGCCATGGTAACTGACTCTGAGTATAAGTTACCTCTCTTTCAGAAACGGGCTTGACTTACTCTGCTTTCTCAAGTTTAACATACCTCCCATTCTGAAACGGAAAACCCAGAGTTTCCCTTATTTCAGGGTTAACATACTCAACAGTTTTCACTTAACCTCCTTTCTGAAACGGGCGCCAAGACAAGGCAAAGACCCAGACATTGACAACGAACCAACAAATAGACAGGGGAGAACATAGACTAAATACACAACGGCTGATTGGGGAGAACGGGACACAGGTGAGGGCGGTGAATGGACAACGAGAGGAAGGACCATAAAAGGAGACAGGGCGGAGCAATGGAGGGGCCGGGAAGAACACGGGGAACAAGGCAGACACACTAGAGAATCATGGAAACAGACTCAGGGAACAGGCAGGATTGTGACAGGAAAGTTTTTCGGTAAATTACCGGAAAGTTTCCATGGTAATTTTGAAATGGTAACTTAGGGAATTTATTCTTTATATTTACACATACGAAAGTTTGCAACAGGCTCACAAATGCACACGTGTAGAAACTGGTGGCTGCTGAGGCTATTTCAACCTGACCCACACCCATCCTCCACCTCAGCTTTGGTGGACTGACTCAGAAGGTGTGGATTCTTCTGACTGATACGGATGTAATTGTGATGTCCCGATCAACGTTTTTGGTAACCCGATCCGATACATTCAATATTTATAGCTGCCAATTCCGATCCGTTAATAAATATTTTATATTTATGCCACTATAAAGCCATGTCTCAAATGTTGTGTCGGGAGGGTAGGACATACTGTAACCGTAGTTGTAAGAAACAAAACAAGGGATTATACGGCTGCATTATATTGTTTCAGCATCGTTATCATGATGCATCATACGCATAGTCACTTTGCAGGATGTGCAATGTCAAGTATACTACCACACATTTTGGAGGTATATGTGGACAGTCCACACGGACTGGCAAGTTCTGCAGAAACGGAAAGTATACTCAAACACCTCATTTTACAACTTTTTTGCTGCTTGATACAAAAGGAAAGCTTGCACGGTTCTCATTTTCCATGACTAATCTACAAGAGAAGTCTGTCTGATATAACATAATTTAGTCCTATTTAAGGGTTCTTGGAAATAGAGTTTGTGACATGCAGACTCTGCATGCACAGCGAACCACCAATCACAATCATTCTTGATCAGGTTATCAAACAACCAAAGCAGGCCTGCCCCTGCTAGTCTTGACCACAACTTGAATATGTGTGAGGAACAGGAGAAAAACACTGAAAGTTAATTTAGTTGTCAGTTGTATAGAATTATTTCGGCTGCAGAAAGTATGATGTTGACCAAAAACAGATTGATAGAAGAGTATTATATGAATACAATGGAGTTATGGTGAGTCAACCTGTAATGCTTCGTGGTATAGGGATGAGAGCAGGCGCGAGCCCGAGAAGAACACACACACAACGTTGATCAATGAACCGCGTGGAGCGTGAATTTTAATTAACGAACATACAGCATGTATGGCCTTAGAGCCATCAACAAAGAATAATGACCCACAGCACCTAATGCTGTGGGGTAAAATTAAATATGCTTACTAATTTCCCTAATTACATGCACCTGCGCGGAGCTAAGCCGTAGCAGGTGCGTAACCCAGACTGGAGGCACGTAGCGTGCATGAACGTGTGCACGCCGATCGTGACAGTACCCCCCCCTTTAGGGCGCGCCTCCTGGCGTCGCCCTTACTATGGCACGAACCCTCTGGAGGTTGGACCAGGGACGAGCCGCAGGTGCTGGAGCCCTCTGGAGGTCGGACCAGGGACGAGCCGCAGATGCTGGAGCCCTCTGGAGGCCGGACCAGGGATGCGCAGTCGATGCTGGAGCCCTCTGGAGGCCGGACCAGGGATGCGCAGTCGATGCTGGGGCCCTCTGGAGGCCGGACCAGGGATGAGCAGTCGATGCTGGAGCCCTCTGGAGGTCGAACCAGGGATGAGCAGCCGATGCTGGGGCCCTCTGGAGGTCGGACCGATGGTAGAGGCGTTGCAGTGGCTGTCGTGGGAAAGCCTGTGACAACTCCGGAGACTGGCTGCGGTGGCGTGAGCTCCTCAGCTGCTGGAACCGGCTCCAGCGGCGTGGGTGAGCTGGCGGCAACTCCGGGGCCGGACTGTGGTGGCGTGGGCTCCTCGACTGCTGGACCTGGCAACGGCTTCAGCAGCATGAGCGAGCTGGTGATAGCTCCGGAACTGGAGTGCGGCAGCATGAGCTCCTCGGCAACTGGACCTGGCAACGGCTCCAGTGCCGTGGGCGAGCTAGCGGCAGCTCCAGGGCCGGACTGCGGCAGGATGAGCTCTTCAGCTACTGGACCTGGCTTTGGCTCCAGAGGCGCGAGCGGCGTGTGTGAGCGGACGGCGGTTCCCGGGCAGGACTGCAGCGGCGGCTCTACAGCGGCTGGGGCAGGCGAGGGCTCCAGCGGCGTGAGCGGGCTAGCGGCGGTTCCTGGGCAGGAATGGGGCGGTGGCTCCACAGCAGCAGGGTCAGGCGACGACACCAGCAGCGTGAGTGAGCGGACGGAAGCTCCTGGGCAGGACTGCGACGGTGACTCCACAGCGGCTGGGTCGGGCGACGATGCCAGCGGCGTGAGTAAGCAGACGGAAGCTCCTGGGCAGGACTGCGTCGGCGGCTCTACAGTGGCTGGGCCAGACGACGACGCCAGCGGCGTGAGTGAGCGGACAGAAGCTCCTGGGCAGGACTGCGACGGCGGCTCCACAGCGGCTGGGTCGTGCGACGATGCCAGCGGCGTGAGTGAGCGGACGGAAGCTCCTGGGCAGGACTGCGACGGCGGCTCCACGGCGGCTGGGTCGGGCGATGATGCCAGCGGCGTGAGGGAGCAGACGGAAGCTCCTGGGCAGGACTGCGACGGCGGCTCCACGGCGGCTGGGTCAGGCGACGACGCCAGCGGCGTGCGTGAGCAGTTAACAGCTCCGGAGATGGTCTGCGGTGGTGTAGACTCCACGGGGGCTGGACCCGACGAAGGCTCCAGCGCCATTCCTGGTATGAACGGGGCCTGTGCTGCAAACTTCCCTGAAGCGCGCGCTAGTGCCCAGCTAAGCGCGCGACCAGACAGGGAAAACATTAACTGTGTTGCCCGCTCGTCTTCCCCTATCCGCGCGCTGTCCTGCCAGCGCTCAAACTCTTTTAAAAATCTCTCCAGGGTCCCCGGAGAGCCGTTGAAACATGCGGGCGGAGCTCCCATGCTCTCGCACACGGGTTCAGGTACGGGAACCCCAGCGCTCTCCGACGTGCCAACCGGGCAGCTCCCCCGGGTGCCGCTCTGCTGAGCTCCACGCTTCTCCGGCCGCCCCAGCTGGGTAGGTATGCCTGCCCGCGAGGATCTTCGAAGATCCTCTCGCCCCGCGTGGGGAGCGAGGGGCACACTGGCGACGAGTGACCACGCTGCCCAGTCGTCATCGCTCTCCTCGCCACTGGAGAGGGAGGACTCCCGCCGGTGGAAGTGGGTAGCACTCACCTCCTCGCCGGCATCGTCCCACCGCTGAAGTTCCGCCGTGAGCCATTCCAGTGTCTCCCCAGTTCCTCGCCGCAGCTGCTCTGGCGAGGGGAAACAAATGGCTCCGGAGCCGAGAAATCCCCCTATTCCGAGAGATGTCGGGCCAGCGGGAAACGACACCGTGGGAGTGTGCGTCTTGTGGGCCGCTGCTCTTTTTTTTTCCGTTGGGTCATTCTGTAATGCTTCGTGGTACAGGGATGAGAGCAGGCGCGAGCCCGAGAAGAACACACACACAACGTTGATCAGTGAAACGCGTGGAGCGTGAATTTTAATTAACTAACATACAGCATGTATGGCCTTAGAGCCATCAACAAAGAATAATGACCCACAGCACCTAATGCTGTGGGGTAAACTTAAATATGCTTCCTAATTTCCCTGATTACGTGCACCTGCGCGGAGCTAAGCCGTAGCAGGTGCGTAACCCCGATAGGAGGCACGTAGCGAGCATGAAGGTGTGCACGCCGATCATGACAATAGTAGTCTAGTGGTGTAGGTGTTAGACTCCCAGCCGGAATGTCATGGGTTCCAGTCCCAGCATGTAATTGTAAGTTGCTTTGGATAAAAGCGTCTGCTAAATGACCAATTGTCATTGTAGTGGATAGACATAATCTATTTCTAGTTCTAACTGTACTGCTAGTTAGTAACTGGAAATGTGAAAGACAGCAGTTAACCATAGATCTATACTAATTTAAAAGCACATAAACCAGTCAAATTGAACTGTGCAAAGATCACTACTACTGTGCAGGTCTCAATGTTAACATTTTTTCTTTTGAAACATACTGGCCCCAAGACAATATTTACTGTCCCTCCCTTCAAAAGTTGTCATTTATCAGACTTACTTACTTAACATCCTAGATATATAATACAAAACATCACATTTCCAATTATCATTTGTAATTATAAAAAGAAAAGATAAGATAAAAGTAAACAAAACAATTGACTTTTAAACAAAACCTACTAACGCCTCAAACATGGCGTTCTCTCCCCTTCTGACAGCGATCTCTGCACAACGCTATGTTGAAACTGCAAACTCTGGCCCCTCAATGCTGATATACAGTAAAATAGCTTCAATGTAGCATTTCTACAGACAGCGGGGCGGATCTGCTTTGAATCCGCACCCATCAATGAGCGTTTTCACACTGCACGCAAGGCGGGCGCTGCTCGCGGAGCTGATGCTTTTTTGAAGCGTTTTTACAGACAGTGCAATGGAAATACATTGTAGAAGCAGAAATGCACAACAAATGATTAAAAGAAATTTTTGGTTTGTTTTTACCCCTGCTCCTTTGACAACAGTCGATCAACAGATTGATCAAATGGTGGGGCAAAGTTGTATTTATTTACCATTGTTGCTCACCTGAATTGTTTGTGATTCTACATAACTGTACTTAAACATACATAATATTATGTTAATACTGGAAGATCCATGCATTGCAACTTCAGCTAGCCTCAAGTACTTTATTTAATCCTACATTAGTTAACCACGCAACCCAACTTTGACACGTGATCAGAGATGGTGTCTAGTCGCACTCGTCTTAGGCTGTCCAGAGTATACACCTTGTACAGCAATCGTGTATGTGAGTCTTAACTTCTCCCAATTGGTAGAGTCAAGATATACTGTAACGTGCTTTATTATTTGGGGCATCGAGTTTGTATCAGAAGCACATGCATTGAGGAAATATTAAAGTGTCAAAAAAGTGTGGTATTTCATGTACATGCATCTTGTTTTTCAATCTCACATTTTTTGCAATGGCCTGATCGGGACAGTGATTTGCTAGTTGTACTAGTCCCAACATTAAATTTAACTGACCCCGGGCCATCGTTATTTTCAAGCAGTGATGTGTTCTGTTCTGGATGGCACTGTTAATTAGTGCCATAGGTCCCAATCCCATGATTCATGCAGCAAAGTCATCAGTGTGCGTTGACAATGCATATGCAACACACGCTACATACAGCAAGGGATGCACCAGTAGTGTAAATGTTGTGGCGTTCTAAGCTTAGAAAAATATTTCTTTCATGCAAATCTCTTAATTGCACCAATATTGTGCATGGCAAACAGTTTGTGGAAGACATTATAAAGATTGCTAATTACAAACGACTCTGGTATGTCCCGGTAGTCTTTTGCATACAGAAATAGCTGACATGCCCACAAGGTGTTGAGATGTGTCCGCAAGGAGAGGGAAAAAAAAGTACCGGTAAACTTTTATCAATACTTTATTTTTATAAAAACAAGATTTGGTTTTTATATGGGGTGTCTTATATTTGGACCAATACGGTACTATTTCAGAGTTGTTTGCAAATGTAACTACTTGGGGGGGAAAAAACTATTAACAACATGACCAAAGATAGTTTTCATCTCCAGCCGCTGGACAGAAGATATGCAATTCCCTCCCGCACATACAAGTTGCCCTCCCTGAACTGTGTGCGGAATGTACAAGTTAAATGCTGGTTATCAAAAACATGTTGGTTGAATGTGCAATAGTTGGATATTTTGTGTAACATTTATATTCCTATTTTTATTATTATATTTAGTGATTGCTTTTTTGATAATTATTATTTGATCACTTAATAAGCTAAAGCTAGAAGTATATGTTCTATTGATTACAGCAATATTTAGATGCTGCTTCTGAGCCATAATATGAATGACCTACCGATTTCAATGTCAGAGATTGTTTATAGAAAGGTCCTATTATTTTCTTCTTATTTCTAGTAGTAGCAGCAGCAGCAGTAGTTTATTTAACTTTTACATACTCACAGCTTTTGTGATAATTGTTCTGTTTGATTGATCTATGCCAATTTATAAAAAATGCAATAAATACATTTTGGAAGCAATTCATATCTTTTAAGTTCTCATCCTTGCTGTAGAATGTAGAACAGTTAATATTTTCATGGTATCTCATGTGGTAATGCTTCATCACATGTTTTAAATCTATGACATAGTGAATATTAAACTGAAGCTTGACTTCGCAAATCAAATCGCAATATCTGTCAGAAAAATTGTAATCAGATATTTTCCCCAAATCGTTCAGCCCTAGGTCCCAGTATGGTCCCCTGTGCAACTTCAAAGGTGGGTATTCCCAATCAGATAGAGGTCCCTGGCATCGCTTTTTCTGACGACTGTCATAAAGTTGCAGATCCATGGGATCAGGCCTGTTGCAATCAGTTGCAATTAGTGTACACACAGAGCCCAGAAAATCAGATTTTATACATGAAATCCATCAGACTGAGTAGACAGTGTGTTGTAGGTTCTGTCAGCTGCCAAATTGCATGGCAGTCCCTAGGTCTAGGGGAGGCTTTCACACACAAATAAAAATGCTCTGAAACTGGCATATCATATGGCTACATTGGAAGAATACTAGTTATTGTGTTTTCATTATGAACAAGCCAGATACAATTACAGCATATTAGTCTACATATTACATTTTTGTTTCACGGAAGCTTTAGAAGTTCATGATATAAACTACATGTTATTTTTACCTTTTTTAATCATCATAATTTGATTCTGTGTCCCGGTGTTATGTCCATACTGCCTACTACTAGTTTCCAAGCTAACTGGTTTCCAATCGCGTGCATGCTAGTGTTTACTTGACTGGAGCACACCTCTGCTTCTAGCAGGATTCAATATCTCACTGTCAGAAAAAAGCATGAAGAGAATGCGCCTAACTTATCGACACTTGTTGGAATATGTTTGTGGAATTTTGATGAATCTGCTGACAAACGCTTTTAAAAATGTATATTTTAACCATTCTAAGAGTTGTAGAAGGCTGTAATATAATACTAATTAACTTTGTAGTTTGACAAAGAGGAGTCATACTAATGCACATCTTTCGACATCCTTTGTTTAATCTCTCTTCTACTGGATTTAATGTCTCTTCTACTGGATGCATGTTCATGTTCTTCTACTGTCAAACTCGCGTTCAACTGCATTTATTAATGGAAGAAGAAATACGTAGCATTCACAGCATACACTTAACAGCTAAACTGGGAATAAATACAGCAAGAAATCTGTACCGAGACGGCAAGAAATGTTTTATTAACCCAAGTACACACTGGTGTTGCGCCACCTGGTGGATGAGTTAAGTATTGCAGTGAATGGACGGACAATATAAATAATCAACCTGACCCTCTTGCATGACAAAACGCGAGCAGTATTTTATGCGGTTCCACACTTCAAACCGCGGACATTTTGAATTGCCACATCTGTAGCTTAGAGAGCTGGGATGTTAAGAAGTTGGCCTCAGTTTGTCAATGTTTGGGGGGGCAGATTTTGGTCTGCAGTTCAGTTATCTGATTTCACCACCACTGCTTCATTTTCATTCATCGTTGCCATAGAGTAGTTATTTCTAATTTGCTTATGGAATTGTCTTTTTAGAAATATATACAGATGAGCCAAAACATTATGACCACCTGCCTAATATGCTGTTGGTCCTCCTTGTGCTGCCAAAACGGCTCCAACCCACCAAGGAATGGACTCTACAAGACCCCTGAAGGTGTCCTGTGGTATCTGGCACCAAGACATTAGCAGTAGGTCCTTCAAGTTCTGTAAGTTCTGTAACTTTATCAAGGCTGTGATGACCCTAAATTGCATTTTCTGTATTTTTACATACGTTTACATTTGGGCCACCAAATTTAGGGGCTTGGTGGCCCATGGGGCCAGCGTCTATCCCTGGTTATGGTATACTTCAGACTATAAATTAATGATGTAATTGTCAAAACAGAAGATTGGCAAACACTGTCTTGGTGTCGTAGTGTGAAACCGCGGCCAAATCAAAATAGACCCTCATCTACAATTTGTCAGCAATTTATGTCCCATATTGAGTATCTTCGGTTTGGGGCAACAAGTAATAAATGTGTTTCTTTAGTATTAAATAAAAATAACACTAAAGAAAATGTTAATAATAGGTGTATGTATTAAATAAATGTTTCTCTTAATAACTGTTATTCCTTTTGTTTTGGATTGATGTAAATGGTCACCTTTTAAGTCTAACTTTTTTTAGTTTTTGTGATCAAAGCCAATGTTTACCCACATATATAGCAAACGTGCAGATCCTGTAACAACCCAGCTGTAATGAAGTGACCATATTAGCATTAGTTACAGCAGAATTATGGAACACATTTGTTTTCTGCTCATCTTATATTGTATATCAATTCTTCTCTATTTTGAATGCAATTTGTTACTAATCTAGAAGCTCAGTCATAAACCAACACTAAAAATAGGATGATTTTATACTCTACTTTCTTTAAAGTGGTAGTGTGTAATTGTGTTATTTTGGCCACAAGGGCAGGATGGAGCTCAAGTGGGTCCCCCTAATAAGTAGATGCTACACTGTGTGTGTGCAGATACTAGCTCTATTTTCAGAAGCATATAGCATGGTCCTGGCAAGGGGATGTGTGTCTAAATAAGTTTGAGATTTTGTACTACTCCCTCAAGGTTATAGTAAGGTGGTTCAATGCAGTATATGGTATTATATTTTATATTACAAACTTTCCCCATCTTTTTCAACAGTTCTGAATATCTCTACTGTGAAGACTCAATATATTATAATTGAAGCAAACTGGGTTGGCAAAAAACTTAACTCACATAAAACATATTTTCAAAAGACTGAAGAAAACTAAAATAGATATTGGCATCATATCATATATTTTTTACAATGTGCACTAAGTTGTCACATTTTTACTTGTGTTCAGGCCACTCCTCAAATTATGCCATTGCGCAGACTAGCTGTTCAAGATCAAGTAAAATACAGAACCATGTGGAAGTGGTACAGAATTCCAGTGTGCTGGCAAAAATGGCTAATTTGCTTGTGCTTGATGATTTTGCACCAACTGAAAATAGAGCCCTTGGTCTTCCACATTATCTTTTTAAATCACAATCGAAATGGTTTCTCAATCCTTGATGACATTTATTATAAGATATGTGTCTTTCTACTTAGGCAATTGTCAATTGGGAAAGGTCTATCAGGGACACTGCTCCGATACCTCAAGCCAAGAGGAGGGTGGGTATAAGTTTAACATTAGTGCAAAAGCATTTTAGCACTTGTGCAATTATTCCTAAAGACAATATTCCAGGAGATTTACATGGGTAAATATTGGTAAAATATTTTCATTCACTGTATTTAAAGGTCCACTAACCCCTTAAACAGCGGTTCTTAAGGCGTGTTTCCACTGTTACTCGTGTCAGTTTGAACGCTCGATTATTTGTTTTTACTCACGCAAATAAGCCCTTCTCTACTGGAAAGAGGAGGGGCTTCCAAGGAAATGGCTTATCTTTCCGCCATTTGTCAACAACCATGGCTGACACAACCTGCGTCAAGCGAATTATTCGCGCTAGTTGAAAAATTTCAACTTGAGCGAATTTAGCTTGTTCGCGCCATTTGCGCTGCCCGGTTCGAATTTGCGTCTATTTGTGTCTTTGCATTGACTTTGCATGTAATCTACTCACGTGAACAATTCCCTTCGCGTTCAGTGGAAACACGCCTTTGTGTGCTGCAACCTACTGGCGTAGTTGATCAACATACCACTAAAAATAGTCAGCCAGTAATCGTATTGTGGATCGTAATCTTATTCCAAGTAGATTTACGTAGCTAGTTAGTTAACTGCAGATGTTACTCCACCCACAAGACATGATTTTGTCTGTTATGTTTGGCGTCCCCTGCTAGGTAATGCGGCTAAATAATGCATCAAATCGCCTATTAAATGTACTGCAATAGATTGCACATTTAAAATATTTGTCTACCTGTGTACAGCCCTACACAAGGCCGTAATTGTAATATATATATATATATATATATATTGGGGGGGGACATCCCCCCCCAATATTCAAATATACTCAAAATATACTCCAAAATATAAATAAATAAAAAAAAAATCTTATGCTATGACAGGCAACCACGCACTGCTGTCCGAAATAATCATTAGCAAATGTAATCATAACTAAACTTAATAAATTGCGACTATTAAGACTATCAGTTCTATTATTGGTGTGGTTTGTCCAAGTGGTGTTGCCGTACCCCAGCAGAACCCGTTGCTCGACTGCTGTGGGTACTACATACAATCAATGTCAAGCACTGTTTCTCTATTTCATTACTTTCAAATGTATTAAAGTGTAAAACTAGAATATAATGATTTTGGTAAAAACAGGATGATTTACGAGTGCTAATAAATCAACCATCACAAAGTTAGCTGTCATAGCTAAGTTACCTGTAAAATGAATTAGCCACACATTCACCCAGCGACAAACAATGGTGCTCACGGGCGTATTCACCTTAATAGTCTTTGACATTGTCATCTTGGCATGTAAGTAGTAAAGTTTATTTATGTAGCCCTTAATCACATTACAGTCTCAAAGGGCTGCACAGGCCCACATATTACATGGAAACAAATGACCCCCTTCACCTATTCCTCCCATCGGGCAAGGAAAATCTTTTGGGTCACAAAGTGCATTACAGTAAAATAGTATAAAAATGAATACAAATAAATTACACGTTATAAGATACAATAAACAATAAACAGCCACACCATATTGAAAACTTTAAAACAAGAGGTGATTGTGTGTTTTGTACAGTGGCTCCTAGGCTTTGGAACTCCCTCCCTTTATCCTTAAGGGTTATGGATTCCGTGGCCACATTCAAAAAACACCTAAAATACATCTTTTAAAGCAAGCTTTTCAGAACAGTTAAAAGGTCTTGGCCTGAAGACCTCAGAGACCGACGAGAAGTGTGTGCATGTAACAGATTCCGAATTTATGAGGGAGCTTGACCATGTAAGGCTCTGTAACTGATGACTAAGATTTTAAAATGAACTCTAAAGCTAACAGAAAGCCAGTGTAGAGCCTCAAGCACAGAAGTAATGTGGGATCTCCTACTGGTCTTGGTCAAAAGCCTTGCAGCTGCATTTTGCAGTCGATTCAGGGAAGATTTGTTCAGACACGTACATTAAAGTAATCCAAACGTGACTAAATAAAAGCATAAACAAGCATCTCATCTCCTTTTTTAGAAACGACGGATCATATTTTTGCAATGTTTCTAAGATGAAAGAAGCAGGCGCAAACCACAGACTTTAGATGGCTGTCTAAACAGATTTGTCAAATGTGACACCCAAATTTCTTATATTGCTGCAATCAGAAGTTTTTTCTGAATGTTTATATAAACCCTGAAGCAAATAAATGGGTGAAATTAAATTAATTTAGATTATCAACCTCAAATGGTGACATGACACTCTGGAAACCATCACTAGTAGGCTATTTCCTTAGCTATTCAGATAAACGGTAGTATTTAAACACAAAATATTTAGGAAAAAGTCAAAATGGAATGAGACTTTTCTTTTTGAGAAAGTTGCAATAAGCACTGTTTTTTGTCACCCACATTTTTAAGAAAAAAAACAAAAATCGAGTTATCTTAACTTAAATGTCTTGAAATGCAGGGAATTAGTTAATGAATAAATGTTTTGGGTTTGGGGTATTTCCTCAAAACTCAGAATTGCCTTGGCTCCGTCTTTGACATTATCTTTCACACAGTAGCTTTCATTATGGATACCTTCATTGGGATTGTAGTGGCCCCTTAGGTTGATTGATTCAGACGCAGAGAGTTTCAAACGGGTGTCAGTTTATTTCTTCCTCTCAACAAGCACCAGTCACCATAAACCTTTTGAACACCGTGAAACTACAGAAGAAATACAAAATACTTCTATGTAGCTTCACAAATAAGCTTCACTCTTTCCTTAAACAAAATCCCTTCTGATAATAATAATATACACTCCACACATTTCCTTCATACCTCATTTCGTTCTCCAAGGGTGCTAATCAAACATTTCCCAGATCAGCTAGCATGCTCTCTAGCTCGACACACCTTCACAGTTCGGAGCTCTTAGAACTAACATGTATAAACAATGCATGTTAGAAGATGCATGTTACAAGAATAAAAAAGTAAATCACTATGTAAACTCTTTCTTTACAAGATTCAAATGGATGAACCTAATAAATAGCTTACGTGTTTTTACCATTCCTTTTTACCATTCAGCCAACGATGCGCGAGCACTAACGTTACATTGCGAAGAGAGCATAGCAGGAAGTTTATCGCCAAAACACAACCCAAAGAAGAAAATAAATAAATAAATAAAAATAAACAAAACGGCGCTTTTCACAATAAAGCAGAACAGACCACATGGTGACACTACAATGTCTTATTAACATATAAATATAATACTGTGTTGGAGAATATTACTACAATTTATCAGACATTTACAGGGATACCTTACTCAAGGAAACAAATACCTTCATGGATGTTTAATATCCATGAACCTGACAGTGTACTGTAGCACATTCTATGCTACTACACATAACTTACTAAATTAAAACATTTTTTTTCAGCTGTAGAGTAGAAACGCTGCATTGTGGCTCCTGATGATAAATGTGAATGACTTCCTTTTCTTTCAGATTCAGAGCCATATGTTCAGGGACACAAGAAAAAGCATGGCATCCAGACTTCCTGTCAAGGGTAAGAAAAACAAAGCAAAGCAAAGAACTGACTAAAGTTGGAACACGCTCTTGTTGAGAAACCCTGATTCTAATTCAGAAAGTAATAACTTTAGGTGGCCATATAATTCTCCATGTCCTGTCTACTAGGACTGCCAGTGCCAAAAGCTCCCAGGTGGAGAGCCAAAGGGGGTCCCAAAATTTGGAGCAGGACAGTCAGACAGAGGCATTGAAGAGTTGCATCAATGAAATTGAGTCTGAACAGGTCAGAAACACATCGCTTTGTAACAGATCATTATTTACTACGAGTTTTAACCTACAGTTTTATGCTTTTGTTTTTTCTATACCTTGGGATAAAGACCCTGTTGTCAACACAAAATAAATGCAACTATTACAACAAATGACCAGGACTATTAAAATGTTTGTAATGATAATACTATACTTATAAATATTATGAAAGGGTAGTATGACATGCGGCTCTGTTCTTCACACAGCACCAGGACACAGATAAAAGAAACACCCTCCCAGTTGGTAAAACCGAGACCTGGGCCCTGGCTACAGATCGGTAGGCGTTGACAGATGGAAAGATATGCAGTTACTCTGCTCTAGTCTGATACCGTGAAAAGTGCCTCTTCTGTAGATGAGGAGGGAAGATGGTTTTCCCTTTAACCATATGGGTTGTCTTTCCATTGCAGGGCTGGCCCGCATAAATCCATGTAACCTCAATAAGTCCAGCAGTAGTTTTGTAATAAGACCACTTTTGGGACCTGATCAGTTATGATGCAATTTCATGGTTCTTTATAGATTGAAGTAAAACAATTTACAGAAAGGGTTGGTGAATAACATCTAAATAAGTCAGTAACTAAGTTTAAACTATGTTCAGAAAAAAAGATAACTGCCTTATGGTTTTGTCTCTCTTTGCCCTCATTTTTTCAGAAAGGGGCATAATGGAGCTGCCCATATGTCAAATGGCAGTTTTGGTCGATCCCTGTTGCCACCGGGCAAACATTGCCAAGAAAAAGGTAGGTGTCTGGATGCATGACAGTGTATAGATGGGTTGGTGAAGAAATTGAGTTTAGTATATACATGAAGGAACATGATTCCATGAGGATTGATGTACAGTACATTACATGCAATACTCCTAAGATTATCTTGCAAAATGCATAGAAGCTATTGTAACTGTAATTAGTTAAATGCAGTAAACTTGTTTTTCAAATTTTTTTGGGTGGGGGAGGGGCTGGTGGTCGTAAGAAGAAAATGAGAAACCTTTAATTCTCTCTATTTGTCTTTAATAGATTGGGAAAAGCAAGATCAATCAAAATTACATTATTTATTTTACCAGCAAAACATTCACTATATGAAGGCTAGTTGATGAGTAAAAGGACACAATTGGGATTTGACACATAAGTACTGTAAGAAAAGTGTTGGACTAGTGGAACTACTAATTTAACATCCTGGGGTACTATCCTTGGGGCAGGATAGTCTAGTGGTCTAGGTGTGACTCCCAGCCGGAAGGTCGTGGGCTCGAGCCCCAGATTTGGCCTACCTGTAAGCATCCTTGAGCAGGATGCCTAACCCCTATCTGCTCTATGTAATAGCACCATGTTAACGCATATGATTAATCATATGCGTTAAAGCGTTAATGTTGACAGCCCTAATACTTCTCTAATACGTTTGACTGACAGCATGATGGTTTAAAAACTGCGGTTATCATACCCTGACTGACGTTAATTTAAAATTTTTACCACAGCTTGGCATCGCTTGAAGCTTGCTAATTATCTTAACGAGCTAAGCTAACACATAACCGTAAATTAAATAAAAAAATCACTCACCAACTGGAGCACATGCTTCTTGAATGGTCTGTCAGTACAGCACAGCACAGCAAGCCATAATATTCCTCTGATAATTCCATAATAAAAATAAAGGCAAAAATAGCCTTGATGTCCTTCGATGGAGCTAGCTGAGGTGACGGGCTACCGCACCTGTCACCCCAACTTCCGTTTGAAGTGAAATGCCTTCCGTTTCAACTGAAATCCTCTCACACAACATACTGAAATACTTTCATACTTTCATTGAAAGGTTTTCAGTTGTGTGTATAAGAGCATTTTACGTGTGTGAGAGTGTTTCAGTTGTGTGTGTGTGAAAGCATTTTACGTGTGTGTGTGTGTGTGTGAGTGTGTTTCAGTTGTGTATGTAAGAGCATTTTACGTGTGTGAGAGAGGTTTTCAGTTGTGTGTGTCTGTGAAAGCATTTTACGTGTGTGTGAGTGTTTCAGTTGTGTGTGTGATATTTCTAAATAATGTCCCTTGGGGCCCCTCATAGTTATTTGACGATAAACTGGGCATGTTAATTGTCATGGAAGTACCCGGAAAAAAAAAATCAAGAAGTGTGATGAGTATGCAAGGAATAACAATGATACAACCTTAGAGGGCGCCCTATTACATGCTCCTAAAACACTACCATCCAAATATTTCCCATTTCCAATCTGTGTTACTTTGAGAATTGTATGATATTGCCATTTGTACATTTTCCAAGGACACTATACTAACTGCAGCTAGCACGCATGTAATCTGTGTCGATAATGGCTCAAAAGAAATTATGGATTCCTCCACATTCCTCAAAGAGATGAAACTTGACATGCATCCATCAATCTTAAAAAAGACAAGTTTGTAGATGTTTAAACCAGGCCCTCCAAACTATTTATGCATTAAATCTCTACGTGATCTCTACAGGTCTTTTACTGTCTGTGCCATGATAGTGGATGATTGAAGTTTTGAACATTTTGTAAAATCTTTAAAAATATACTTAAACCATAACTCAGATTGGCTTGAAACTTGGAACACGTTTAGAATTCATAGCTGACTGTGTGTTCAGGAATCAATGCTGTGTTTTGAGATGGATATTTACAATTTATTAAAAACAATCAGTATATTTTGCAGCTGTTGGAGAAACAAAGCTGTTTTGGTTTCACGAGCAAACCCTCCCTCACCCGTGGATATTTGGAATTTTTTGCCAGTATTATAGAGGCTGAAGATGACAAAGTGATTGGTTAATCTTACCTGACCCACCCAGTGTTGCTTGCAACCCTGGTATTTTCTTTGTTTTCGGACAAGCACATTTTTTTTTATTGAATAAACAATATCTACAATCGCAAGACTAATATACTATTGGCTTTGTTTGCAATAATTACATTCACAGAGCATACATTTTTATCCAAAGTTTGGCAACTCCAACAACTGGCGTAAATACCTAATAATTGAGACCTAATTTGAGACCTAATCAGAAACTGACAGTGGTCACAATTGTAATAAATAATTTTATTCAAAAAGTGAGGAAAGGGGATGGGACCGTAAACAAACTGAACTTGGGCAGGGGTTCAAACGACACTCTGGAGGGGAGAGAGAAGGGGTGAGACACAATGGGAAGGAAGGGAGGTCAAGGCAACCAGTCCATGCGTCTGTAATCCTTTGCTTCAGTCTCAAGGTGTCTTTCACAATAGGTCCCTTTCAGCCCTCAAAATGAACTCGAGCAATTAGTCCCAATTTTTTGCGCATTTGTGAACACTCCAAACAAACTCAGACCCCTCGAAATGAACCGAACTCAGTTTGCTTCAAGTCTGCGTTGCGGTTAGCTATGCATTGTGAACACAAAGTGCTCCAAGTTTTTTTTTTGCCTTTTGCCATTGTATGTTAGCCCTCTAGGCTTGCCGTAGACAGATCACATGCAATTGCACTGGGATGTTCGGAAAAACAAATAGACGGAACAGTTGCGGCCTGCGGCCATAAATACTAGTGGGTCGAACACTGGCTCCAGCTTCTGAATTGGATTCTGAATGATAAAAGTGCATTTGATATAAATAGATGAATTGTAATGTTCACATAATTTGATAAAATCAAAGGACGCTTTATTAAATTGCTGTTTGTGAAAGGTTAACACTCTTGCACCATGGCAAATGCGAGATATGTCCACCGAGGTGAAGTTAGAAAGATATTGGATAGAGGAGATTCAACAAATATTTGCCTGCTGAAATTCGGCACTGATGAGTGGACTACAGCGGCGTTCGTCTCCGTAGCCATTACTACAGTACAGTCTATTTAGGGACAGTCAACATCTGAAATTTTAATTTGTGATATCGACATTAAATCAACTTTTTTATACTTGTCTTATGCACATTCACAATGCACATCCTTTAGGTTTTTTAATAATGGATTCAGCCTCTTTCACGGCAGAGGCTGCAGCCCTTCGGGCCCTACGGTACCCTGCAACCGCCTCCAGAGTCCTCCGGGATAA
>JAOEHI010051255.1:0-49997 GCA_025447815.1 Percopsis transmontana | reverse complement strand
CACACACACACACACACACACACACACACACACACACACACACACACACACACACACACACACACACACACAACCCTACTGTCACACAAGCAACTTGTTATGTTGGTTCCTCTTTCCATATACGATTGGAGTTTTGCAGTGATGAGTGATCACTTAACAAATCCCAGTGTAAGGGCAATGTTGCTGTGCTTGATAAAAACCCAATTTAAAGCAAACACCCTACAACAAATTTGATTCTGCAAACTGGAGTAACTCAGAGACCTTTGACACATTAGAAGTATGTTTTTAAGAGTGGAAAGTGGAAATCTATATAGTCCACAAACTATGGATTAATTATAAGTCAAACGTCACTGAAAGTTATTAATATTATTATTATTATTAAAGGACTTTCCAGGTCAGGAAGCTACAGAGTTGAGGGTTTAACAAAAATTTTATTTATATAATATTGATAATGTACGTTTGCTTGCATGTATGTTGATGTGCCTAAAGGTAGAGACAGCATGTTGATAAAAACAGTAAAGGTTAGCATAGCAAGATATAGCAGTTCAAAGAAGGGACTTACTAGATTCTCTGGGAACTGGCTGTTACTATAATTTAATGCTATAAACCACCTGTCGTCCCATAAACCAGAACAGAGAGGGTGCATACAGATTTGTACTGCTCTGCGCTCACTCTCACTCCGTCACAGTGGTCAAGGGGAAATTAGACAGTATAAATAAATAAGACAGTCCTTCCTCCCTGCACAGGATATGACAACACATCAACAGTCAGCTCCAGCGCACACTGGATGATTTAGGGGCAACATTTCCCGAAGAGCCTCTGCGGAACCAGCAATGTCCTCCCATTCCTTTGATACAATGACGCACAGCACGTCATTTCTCTATCTCACCCTCTCTGTGTACAATACTGTGATGTCAGTACGTGTGAGCTTAAGATATGGCCTAGTCAGTATACACCCGTCAAGGTGGTTGTGTGTGATAGAATTGCAATTCCCTGGTTATGGGCTCTCTGGAAATTGGAAAAACATTCCTTCCCCTGAGCAAAGTGGCCAGCTATTCTCAAATCACTGCCTCGGTGGACCTCGGAAGGCTGACGTGCTGTTGTCACTGCGAGCGGGTGGATGATTTGCAGCCACACACGGCATCCTCTGCGAAAGGCAGCTATTTGCACATACGGCTCCAGAGACAAAAGAGGAGAGGAGAAAATGAAAGCGTTTGTGAAAGATGGAAATAATGTGTTCATAAGGCGTCAAAGCTATCTCCTTTTTTCCCCCAGTTTGAGACAGACAGAAGGGGGGAGCCAGCCATGCGTAGAATTGCCTCCTCAATGGGAGCCCACCTCTTACATCACAAAAGAGTAATAAAAGGGACACATATACACATTGTCCCTCAGCAATCCTATTACTGTGCAGCAAGCAGGCTGAAGCACTGGTGACCTCTGTAACACTTGCCTCTCCTAGCCAGGTTCTACATGTCTTATAACCCCCCCCCACACACACACACACACACACACACACACACCTCCTCCTCCAAGAACGATCCCCAGGTGACACACAATATGGAGCTTCAGAATTAACAGATGGGAGAGAATGGGCGGCAACCCAAAAATGTTTTAAGAAGTAGATCATCTTAAATTTCTTTACATCAGAATGCTACTATTATATTTACGGCTGTAAGCATTTTTTCATGGCCTTTCTATTGTTAAGACCCTCTAATTCACTGTTTTACACCTGCTTCCAGCCTAGCTTCCAGTGTGCTGGAGTCTGAGCATCCTCCTGCCCATAATTCATCTGATGTTGAACACCCATATGGTGTGGTTGGGTAGCAGCAAATAGGTTATACTTGGAAAAATAGGCCTATGGCTATAAGATGACACAAACAGAGGCAGGTTATGTGACCTTTGAACCCAGGCCTAAACTTTAAAGGGGAAATTATTCTATATGACTTGGTATGTTAAAGGGAAGCAGGATAGTCTAGTGGTCTAGGTGTGACTCCCAGTTGGAAGGTCGTGGGTTTGAGCCCCAGAGTTGGCCAACCTGTAAGCATCCTTGAGCAAGATGCCTAACCCCTATCTACTTCATGTAATAGCAGCATGTACTGTAATTTGAATTCGCTTTGGATAAAAGGGTCTGCTAAATGATATAATTGTAAATTACATAGGTAGTGAAGGTGATTTGACATTTGTTTTATCTGTATTTTAATGTTCCAATACTCAAAACTGCTCAACTCTACCTTGCATTGCTCCAGGATGTAGGGATATATTATATAAGAGATAGATAGAGATCAATGTGAATAAAACTAAATAAGGGGGCTAGCACAGTTCTCTAGTCCGGCTATATCACTGCTTGTCTTGACAATAACAGGTAGGTTTAGTAGTCAGCCAGCAAGCCAAACAAAGTAAGAAATTAGCAGTGAGGTCTTTGGTGAAGAAAAGAACCAACATTTAGCCAGACGCCACACCCTCCAACTGCCCATGCCTTGCCAATTTACGTGTCAAAGGGAGAGCGTGAATTCCAGGCCGTGAAATGAACTCCCCCTGAATGTCCGGTCTGTAGTGACTGTGGACTGTTTTAAGAGTCATCTGAAGACCCACCTTAATCAAAACACCTGTTTAACAGTTGTGTAAATTAACATCTTCCCTGATGACTAGACAGTAAGAAGGTTTATCTTCTTATATGATAGCACTATTCTGTGTCACTGTGAAGGTTGTTATCAAAAGTCTGAAGAAGAGCTTTTGGCTGAAAACGTCACACTGGCAAATAAATCCTTTAATGGGAGCCAATTGTTGTGCAGATCAATTCTTTTACTTTTTCACATTACTGTGAAATAGGCTCATGCTGTATATGTACCAATACCAATATATATATATAAAACTTCCTTGAATTTTATCATATGGCAATTTGCAGTGTTGCATTCTCTGGAAGGGATATTTGCAGAGCCGTAGTCATGAAGTGAAATTAATCTCTGGTAACATGAACTACATGATTCTTCTCTGGCATGATTTACTTGTTTACTCAGTCACAATGCTCATAGAATAGAATAGAATAGAATACTGACCCCTAGGTCAGGTGGGTCTATATGAAGTAAATTCATCTCACAATTTTCACAGCATGGTGACTTTTTAAAAATATGGCTGCACTCTGACCACAGCACATGTAAACGATTATATGGCATTTTATTGCATGTGTTTCATTTTATAATTTTATTGTTTGATTTCAGTTTCAGTTTTCCTTTAAAGTATCAATTGTTTCTACAGTGGATAGATCTACTGCTGAAAGAGAAATAAACTAATTAAATCAACAGAATAACAGAATAACATAGAGGACAAATCTCTGAACTGTTTCATTGTATTTAAAGTGCCAGTAACTTTAATGGCATTCTTATAGAACCAGTCCTTTTGTGAAGGTCAGACCACAGGCTGTGCCATGAAAGTATTCTTTGTTGTAAATAACTTCTCATAAAAAAACGCTTCATTCAATACTAATGGCTCCATTCATGCATTGAGTGCCCAATCCATCCGGCTCTACAGGCGGCAGATTGGTAATCAAAACTTTAAAATGAGTATGTATGAGCGCCATGAGAGGAGTGCTCTGTTTAAAGACTCGAGAGGTTTGTTGTAATAAAGTGTCAACCTTTCATATCCTCCACTGACAGAATGTATTAAGGCCAAAAGAGGTATTAAAAGTTATCTGGAGCTTAAGGGAAGGGGAAAAGAGAGAGAGAGAGAGTCCTTTTCCATGTAATGACTGGCAACCAGGACTCAGCAGTTAATACTTTATTCAGTGCTTCACACACAGCAATATTCATCAAACTTATTCTTTCTCAGCTATACCTTTTTGTCCATTAGTGAATAGATTTGCCTACAGTCTGCAGTTTTGTAGTGATTAGTATTCAACACAGCACCTACATGCATTATGTTACAGATAAAGATATGTGGACTGCACAATATTACAAAGAAAATGCACTTTTCTTTTCTTTGCTACTGACAAAGACAAAAAAAGGAGACACATATTCCTTTTTTTCTCTCCAAACTATGAAAAGAGTCAGATAATCAGTCACACACAGAGTTTACACTGAAATGTCAGACCTTGTCTATTACCATGTCCTTTGTGCCTGTAAATTAAAGAACAAAATGTTACAAATATAACAGGGACAAATGTTGCCGATAACAGCAAAGCCAAGGATAAAAATGTCAATTAGAGGGCAGATAATCTTATTGTACACACCTTGTCTCTTCAATAAATCAAATTACCAGCATGACAAAAGCCTCTTTCCTGTGAAGCACAAGGGTGAGAGCCTTAATATAAAAGGTGTTTTTGTATCCAGTAGCTTTTCTCCAGTTTAATTTACTTTCCATTAATCCTGAGTTAGTGAAATAAGTGAGTTTTGTCAAATTATAGTTGCCAAATAAAACATATGAGTTTTATAATAAAAATCACCTAAAACCAATAACTGAGACACAAGGGGCCCTATCTTACACCCGGCGCAAAGTGGCGCCAAGCGGGACGCAAGTGTCTTTGCTAGTTTTAGACCGACACAGTTGTGATTTTCTATTCTGATCTAAAGAATATTTGGTGAGGATTTTTGAGCCTATGTCTTTCAGCCGTTGTGGGGCCAAACCTAATATCACTACAGTAGATACTGTATTCCTACTTCAGCCGCTCCTAATAAGTCTGGGTAAACTACTTGACTGGCCATAAACAGGAATCTATGATTAAAGTGATTCAAAACCAACAAACTCATCACAAACAGCATCAGAGGCCCTCCATCTTATTAAATCTATTTACTAACACACATTTTTATATTAAGAGATTAAATCCACATTGATCTCCATAATTCATATTTTGATTTTACTATGGCTCAAAACAAATCTATCTTTTACTTCTATATTTATAATCACATCAATACATCTTAAAATATAGCCTACTTTTAAAAGTAACATTCAGTTGTCAAATCAAGAAAATGTGTTCTCTGCCAAAGTAATAAAAACATACCTAAAGCCTGTAGTGGAACTAGAATGCCCATGTCCATGAAAAAAGGGGTGTGCAGCTGTGCAGATGTCAGAAATGGACAGAAGTCAGAGTTCATCAAGCGCCCGTCTCAATAATTAACCTTTTACGGCTGAGAGAGTTTGGCAGTTGCTGTAGACTAGACAGACAGGGTCAATATGAATGTCAGCCTTTAAAAACAGCAGGCCACAACACATTCGACACTGCAGAGGTAGCAATCGGTGCAGATAATTCAATGGGAAAACAACAGTACCTCTTCTTGAGCCGCGATGCCCTGAGAGAAGAGTCAGTCTCCCAAACATCATAAATTGAGGAATGTACATTTAAGAGAAAAAAAACTAATGGTCAGAGAAGTAGGCCTATCATGGAAACCAGTAGGACACGTAATAATGCTTTTTCAGTCCCCACAACTGTGTGTACAGTAGCGGATGCTTTAAGGAGGACACTTTCGTGTTTGAAACTTTCGTGACTTTGCTCAGAGTGAGGGATTGATTGAACCCACACTGAGCTGAGTAAGTGTCCATTTACACAGCTAGGGAAGAGGTAAAGGACACAGAGAGAGAAAGAGATAACCTAGATAATGCTTGTTCTGCAGTTCAATGTGAACCCAAATCCCCTTACGAGAGCGATTGCAAGAAGTAAGGGGAGGGGAGAGAGATAGAGAATAATAAAGAAATGTTTCCCTGTTTGCCTCCTCTAGGCAGACACTATGGTATATCTAGTGTGTACTGTGATTTACCGAACACTGGGAGAGATCCATTAGCAATGAAACAACATAGCCTCCTACCAGAAAGTGATTTATGTATTCAATAAGAGTCTCTGGCTTTCATTCCCTTTCCCCCTTGCTTCACTTCCTTATTCCTGACAGCAGCAGTAAGAAAAGAAATCCGAAATCTGCCACGCAATGTGTCCCAGGTAGGAGAGCTAACCATTTCTCTATATTGACTACGCTGCATTAAATTCCTAAAAATCTTTGTAAAGCACCTTGCAAATGGCCTGAAAAAGATGTTAAATTACATAACAATTTAAGCTAGAATTGCTCAACTCCAGTTCTCGGAACCAAGTGTCCTGCTGGTTTTCTTTACAGTCCTCTAAATGATACATGGGACACCAGAAGAAGGGTATTGATCTGTTGAGTGGGTGGTTTTCCTCTCTACTCCTTCTCTACCTTTCCCCCAACACACCTGTGTTGAGGGAAATATTAAGAAACAGTAAACAGGCTTTTATGATATTGATAATAACATTTCCAAGCATGTTTAGGGGTTTGGGCATTTATAAAATTAGATAAATTGCTTCCAATGTGCCTAAAGGGGCCAGTATTAAACCATACACAAAATATGAAAGGATAATGTGCTCCGCAGCCTGGCCCTTCAGTGAGATAAATCCGCTGGTAAAGGGTAAATATTAGCACATGGGTTAAGGACCTGGAAATAGAATGGAAGATGGAGAGAAGCTAGAGACGCGAGAAGCTAGTGTCCAGATTCAGCTGGTAAACTTCTCTTAACAGCTGGGTAAGAAACCCAGGACTCGTCCTTTACATATCAGTGAGCTATTAATCTCCAGGGGATGCATGGTAGAGGAAACAATGGGGAAAGACCTAGAAGGTGGGACAGGAAAGAAAGAAATCAGCAGAAGAGGATGTAGAAAAAAGGTGAGCCATTCACACTAACACCCATTAATTTCCCAGAAGACAGCTCCCGAGGAAATTAATCCTAATAGGAGCTAAGCTTCACCAGCCTCTCTGTCTCTACCCCAGCTGAAGCTTACAATTAAAATGAACCAGGACTGAAACAAGATAGATAGATTCTGCTTCTAATATCAAACCCAAAACCACGAAGCACATTGATTGGTAGTGCTACTTTTGATGAAAATAAAGAATTGAAAGAAACCACAAAGGGTAAGAAGAGGAAGTCTTAGTGACCAGGTGTAAGACGTGACCTGCGTATTATGAAGATAAATAGAAAAGACAAGGGCTCTGAATCAAATGGACAGACATTTGCGGTTTTACCAGTCGGTGCTCAGTGATACTATACTGTATGTCAAAGCCTCTAGGCCTATACCACACCTGTCACACTGTCCAGTGAGCCAGATCGGAGACATGAGGCACACATCCCACAGACAGCATGGGTGATTGGGCTTGTCTGGTTTTGGGGGAGTTTGTATTAGGAAAGAATTACAAGTTCAGTGGCTTTGCCTCATCAGCTCTTTGAAGGAGAAGGAGCAGTCTGAAGCAGTATTGGATAGGTTCATCTTTTTGGCTGCCAATGTGAAGAGGTAGCAAGAATGATTGCTGTTGAAACATTTTGTGTGTGCGTGTGTCTGTGTTCACATTAATGTGCGGGTCTGTAAGTCTCTGAGTCTTTGTGTGTGTGCGTGTGTGTGTGTGTGTTTGTACTGTACATGGCAATGACAGTCAATTAGCCACCCCTCCATTCTTAAATTACAGAGAGCAGAAAATTTGATTTCCAGGCCATTAGGGGCCTTAACGTCTGATTGGACAGAATGCCTCCTCCTGTTTATGACAGGCAATTGCCCAGTTACCTACTGAAATAAATTAAAACTCCTGGCAAGTTAATCCCACTCCTGTTTTTTTTTTACTAATATGGGAAATGGTAGCGTCATAAACAAAGAGAAAATCTGTACTATTCACATTGCAAATAAAACTAATAAATATAGTTTTATGTAGTACTACATTTCACACATGCATTGCAGAGCACACACCGGATACAACGATAGATCAATTGAGCATTTAGATGTTTTATAGTAAATACTATTATTTTTCCACAAGTATTAAATATTGTTCGAATCTCTTGTAATAACCAGCTAATGTTCATAGCACCAATCCTGATAACAATCCTTATTCTATCCTCTTTTCTTAGTCCTTCTTTCTACTAAGTGAGATCAGAGATCTTAGAATATTAAGTACTTTGCAGTTAGCAATTATTCACTGTTTGAAGAGTGAATAATAACTTTCGATTATTGCAATTATTGACTATTTGAGGAGTGAATGATAACTTTCGAATAATGTTCTACAAATTCATAAGTGAAGTAACCTTGTGGTTAACCAGTTCAACTGTTAACAAATTTACTAATTGTAAGTCGCTTTGGATAAAAGTGTCTGCTAAATGTTGGTATGTATATTATCATCTATGCACATCTATACTTATGAAATGTGAAATGTGGGTAATAAGTTTCGGTGTATGCAAAGCCATTTCGTTCAAAATACAGTAGATGTTTGGTTAGTCCAGCTACTTAATTTTCCCTTAGACCAAGAGAAAGGAATATTAACCCCTTCCCTTTTTAGTGAAACGCAAGACTTGATTTACATAAGGTTACGCCTTGTTCTAAGAAGTTTTTAAAACCGCTCCCATGCTTAATTATTGCTCTCTCTCCCTCTTCCGCCATTACAGCTTTTTCTGACTCTTTGCGTCATGAAACTCTAAGATTTTCCTGCGGTTAACCCGCTGTTAGCCAGCTGTATCAACTTCCTGATGACGTCGCCCCACTGCTGGTCCAACGCAAAGCCTTCTGGAATCTAGAGCAACCCGAAAATACCGTAAGAGATTTTCATTTCTGTAAGGCGTGGTGCTTATCAGTTGTGTGAGGATGTTCCATCTTTCTCTCCATAATTATACTATATTTGATGTTACAGAATTTATTTATATTTATCAATCAGACAAATCTTGATAAGTCGAATTTATTCTGAATGGTGAGACTTGACACAGAGGAGTGATTAGTTGTCTGCTATAATGCTTTATGCAATAATAATTCTAATACTTTAACACTAATTTTACACACACATAATATGAGCAACACACAGTAACACTGTAACACGTCAACACGTGGTCAGGTTTTGTTTCAATAAACCAAACATCTGAAATGATGAATGTGAGAGAACAACAACAACCCTTAGTATACATTTAGACTGAATTAATGCTTGACTAATGGATTATCTAATGAATCTATTTTACTAACTAAACCTGCCATAGCTATGGGAAAGATTATCTTACGTTTATGATCAACCGCAGTTGCAATAAGCTGTAAGAAGGCTCTCTATTCCTTAAAACAGGGTGGTACCCTAAAGGAATATTTATTGTGAAAATTCATAATTCAGAAACATATTAATTATTTGTTGAGACATATCCAAAATATAGAGGTCGATACACTACAACATGGATAATTATACAATTTGAAACTAGGCTAAAAATGTAAAAAATTATGCTCTAACTGTAGATTTGCATTCAAGCTGACTAAAAATCTGTATGCTTTTACCATTTTGGACCACCAGGTAATTGCTTAATTTGATGCAAAATGCCTCAAAATGGTCATCACAGAAGAGATAATTACTGAATACTTAAGGGCATTTGTGTCTGATGCAACACTAATGCTGATACAATAAAGACTTGCAATAAAGAAATCCCCTATAATACCACAACAACAAACATTTTTTTTTATAAAAGAGTCTTAAGAAAGAAATCCACTGTAATTTTACACAGGCAATTTAAAAATGCTGAAATATGATTATGTGCTGTGATTATAGTACAAGAAAGCTGTGTATGTTCCTGTATTTTTTCCACGTCCGGACAGTGTCACGGCAAAGTCACCAGCAAATGACCTCATAAATTACTGAGGGGGGTGCCATTAACAAAATACAGAATACAAAAGTATATGAGGCAAATCTGCCTTATGTTAATAGCATATTACTCACCCTGGTCTTTGCTTCTCCAGGTCTTTGTCTTGACTGTCCTTTACTGTTAAAAAAGAAGTTGGGGTGATATACAGTACATAGACACTAACAAATGTTATCCAAGTTTTCACACCACATGTTCATGATAATATCACAAATATCACTACATACCTTCTATACAATAACCACGTTCCAGTAAATGAACCTGTGTATTAACCTAAAAAAGTATAAGCTAATGTAAGCATGCAACACATAACGAAAATGTTATACACAGGTTACTTACATAAAGTGTGAGTACATATAGTAATGCATCTGGTATCATAACTATAGAAACATAATGTACTAAATTTGGTACAGTTGTAGTTGTCATATTTCAGAAGTAGGCCTAATCCAAATGCTGACACTTAAACCGGTGGAATTGGAGAATCTGCGCATTGCAGTAGATTTACACTACCAATAACATGTGGTTAGTGTGGTCTAATGGTGTAGGGAGATAGACAGTGTTTGTGGACTGCAATAAGCTCTTGTGGGGAGGGAAAACAATCAATACATGCACATAAAATAGCAAGCTGACGCACACAGAAGTTCTGTTACAACCCCCCGCTCCCCATGTGGATTTAAGTTTTTTACTTGCCATATGTGCACGATTTATTTGAACTACGCCGTCTGTTTGCATCTGATTCCATCTGCAATCAGATATTGTCGTCCTATTTCGCTGTGTAGTTCATAGGTGCTCCATTATAAAGACACAGACACAGATTTGTTGTTTGAGACTTTACATCCACCACCCACTAGTTTTCGCACATTAACATTACACAAGGGAGGACTTTATGCCGAGGAAAAACAATGTCTCATTCTAATCCATATCAAATGATCGGGATACAAAGAAAGAGAAAGCTATCTTTAGTATCCATTGTCTTTAGATCACGCCCGGGTGGCATGATTCATCATTTGTCTCATGTAGCCTTCACGCCTCTATTTCGTGTAATACCGGAAGATGCAAGGCGGCACTCCATTACGCACAAAGCCTGTCTGATTCCCCAGACGGCAGAGCCTCTTCTTGCTCTTATTCCTGTCTGAGTGCGCTGAAAGTGTGCACTACCAGAATTTTCAGTTTGAAGAATCAGTTCCTAGTACCGCAAAAGTTTGTTCACTTAGCTACTTCCATGCCTATGTTTCCTCCTTGGGCCGTCCTTGCATTGACCATTGTGGTAATTGTCTAGAGCCGTCGTCTGTTCGAGCTGCTGTACTATAATTGCTTTAAGTAGATTTTATTAAGAGATAATGGCACCTCGGAATCAGATCCCATCTAATTACAGCTGCCAAAAGGCAGCTGTAATTAGGCCCTAACAATCTACACAACCTGTGAAAAGGACAATATGTCAAACACTAGCTGTACAGGTTTCAGATGCATGACAAGATTAATGTAATCATGATATAATAGCAGGGACACACTCAATCATTTGTACTATAAATACAAATAGATTTTTATATAGACTGCTCTTATAGAAGAGATTGTGTGCTGCAGGTTCTTTCATTCTTTCTTTCCATCTTTCCGTCTTATGGCTTTGACATACTTCCATTCTACAATGTACTCTCTGTAGCTGGGCTGGGAATTGTTCAAAATGTGCACTTTGAGGATAATATCAGGCATGTCCTGGCCCTCAATTTCCCATCTTTTCCAACCGTCGACCATTTCTGACTAAAATCGAATAAACTTTCATTTAGAATTCTGTGGATCTCTGCTGCTGAGACTCCATATATTCTAATGGAAACAAATGGGGCAAATCAAATTCTACTAACAGGTCCAATTGACCGATCTGTCTACAAACACATTTACTGTACACTGCTAGGGCACAGCTTATGGTCCTTTTATAACAATTTTGGAACAGCAAGAACATAAAACATAAATGAAAATACATTTTCATTTTAGGGAATGTGAAGTCATTGCAATGTGGGTGATGCTGAAAGCTTGTTGTGAGGGCTACGGTGCTGTTCCTTGCTTTAGGCCTATTAGTAGGCCTACTTTTACACACTACTATAATGCATCCACTTTTGTGTTAGCGTTTGTTTTAGCCTTCGTTTAGACAATGATAAAGGGAGCTTTAGTTTTGGTGACATTGATTTATTCATTACCAGAATTATGTATGCAATTTTAAAACATGGGTTAATATTTTGAGTGAGTTATGACCTTTTGAAGGGGAAATAGAGTGTATGTGAGGATTGCACTTGCCGAATGGGCTTAAAATTTTGGCTAAAGCAGTAAAAAAAAAATGAATGAAGCAGGCTGCAAATAAACTAAATACAAAAAAACTTTAACATTGCTGTGTGAGCTACAATAATCAATAAATTTTTCCAGAGGGAACAGGCTATAATGGAGGGAAAGTATCCTATTTTTTTTCTAAAAGGCGTGCAATAATATAATCTGTTGTAACACGAGCAATTTTTTTACTAATCTGATCCTGTTGGAACTCAAATCTAGACCTATTACGTACTGTATATAGGCTACTGTATGTGCACGGGTGACCATGTGCATTCATGATGTTCCCCTGAAGTCCTAAGCATCAGTCAGCCTTTTGTAAAATCAGGATGTGCATGTGGGAAAGACGGGAAAATCAGGGAGCATTTGCGATATAGCCTACTAGAGGGCTACATTTCATTGTGATTTAAATCTCATTTAACAACAGAATTCTGGCCCACATACTATAATGCAGTCTATAAATATTCAGTTGGGACGGTTCTTTCTGGTCTGTTCGAGTGACTCAATGGTTACTCATAAATAAGTCTAGAATCCAGGCTGCAATGTCTTGGCTAGCAACCCCACCTGCTGGTGATTCACATCCTACTCTGTGGAATTCGGATGTATAAATAACTGCATTTTTCGAGTACAAAACAAACAAAAAACAACGACCCACTAAATATTTCTATAATATCTATTCATAACAATGTACCAGAAGATACGTGAATTTGGTCCAATATTTCACACTGGAGGATATTGGCTTCATGTTACCCTGGGTGTTGTTTCTTAAAAATATTTCCTTATCACCCCAACTGCAACAAATTTTTTTTTTAATGAGATAAAAACGAAAATGTTTTACTTCTAATGAAGTGAAATAAAAGTAGCCTACTGCAATGAGCACTTGATTCTATGCAGCAGGAAAGACATCGATAGAGTAGCTTTCTCTTAAAGACGTGAAAACGGAGGCCAAAGAAAAAAAGACGTGAAAACGGAGGCCAAAGAAAAAAAGATTATTTTTTAAAATAATTTAGCTCACTTAATATTCCACTTTATGGAATAAATGTTGAGTGTATCTCAGTTGTTTGTTCAAATATAGCTATTGCAGTGTCCCCTGCAGTAGGCCTATACATTCAAATGTTCAATCTTACAAGTTAAGAAAAATATGGCACACAATGGTCAGTGAATAATGAATTGTCATGAGTAGGCCAATTTAAAACTTTTACCTGGCATGTATTTGTTAAAAACAAAATTCCTGGGATATGCTCTTACCATGTTGGTTAGCATTCCCAGCACAGTGACAAATTACAATGACACGAACAAGACTGCAGACACAATAAAGTGCAGAGAAGATTTAGAAAGGGATTTGTCACTCCTCTGTAAAGAAAAGATGATTAAATTAAAATGGTTTTCACATACTGTGACCAAGTTTGATAGTGCATGTAAAAGGGAGTGAAATGTCTCATGCCAACCCGTCATAGCCTTATACTCACAAAAATATCCTAACAAACTTGTTTCAGTATTAAGTACAATCCCATAACTAAAAAATGAAGCTAATGTCACCACTGACAGCAGCAAAAAGAGTAATTTCCAAAAAGGGTTTTTGTATGGTGGTGTTTGCATGTAACATTTGTGCTAGTTCAAAACATTGGGCTCAGAAAGAATCTGTAAATCTGTAGAATTACTGTATGCACAGCTATAAATATACTTTACAGTTCAGGGAATGTTCACCGGCATAAATAAAATGAGGTATGTCCCGTCTCTTTGAGGCTTAGTGTATTTTCAGTAACTTTAATCCAACCATACACAATAAATTACCAATTGCTCTTGTTCAAAGCAAATACCTACCTTTTGGTGTGCATAAATGATGGCGGAATCAATATTCATTTTATTTTATTTTTAAATATAAAAAGGTAATTATTTTCAGCTTTTTGATATAATGCAGCTTGAGATTCAATATCTGTAGTCATTACATATCATGTTGGCTTTATTTAAGAAAAAACAAAAAAATGAAAAATGAAACAGTCTACGTTAGTTTCTTAATGGGTTGGATGGGTCGTTTGTCTATTGGTGTTTGTTATTGCCATGGTTTAACTACATGTAAATAGATATTGAAGAATTATAACTGACTTGGCAGTTCAATATGGTACCATTTCATCTGGTATGTGTTAACCGATATTGGCGCCCTCCCTTTTGTTGACATTGTCTATAAAGAGAGATAAGATACATACAGTAACATCCTTACACTGTACATGCTTATATACATTGTGTGTTATTATTCTTCTGTTCAAAATAATTTGGTCCTAGTCGGTACAAACAGAACATTACTACGTTTAAATAAGTTGTATTGATTCAGAGAGAAAAAAAAAACCTTTAGCATCAAAATATTTTCCAGGGTATATCTTATTGACTGTTCCACAATGAAGTGATGCATATTTGTTATTTGAGACATCATCGGTAGAAGATGATAGCAATAGCTTGCTTCTGAAAATCATCATCTTTACATTGGGAACTGAGAGAGAGAAGGAAAGAAAACCAGTTGGTAAAGAAGAACACTATTCAGTCCTATAATACAAACATCAAAAAGCAGTCTGGTTGAGTTTACACCCTTTGTGTCTCGATTGAAATAAGACTGCAAACCACCTTCTGGATGGTAGAGGGCAGAATTATACTTGGAACTCAAACATATCACTCTGCTTCTTTGCCAGCTTTGCCACCTCCTGGCGGATAGCCTCAACCAGTGCAGAGGTGGAGAGGCTGCTTAGGGGCACACTGTCTATCATTTTCCCAGCCTGGGGCAGGCTCTGCTGGGATGCTGTATTGGAGGCAGTGGTGTCCTGCTCCGGAGCTTGGTTGTACTGCAGGGTGAGCCTGGGGCTACCCTGGGGGTAGCGAGGATGAGGGAAAGCCTCTACATACCCTGGCAGGGGCACCTGGAAAACAGGGTAGACGGGGCATAAAGAAAACTGCGACTAAATCGTAACTGGACATATAAAACCAAATGCTGCCAGTTACATTATCAGAAGGATACAAGCCATCGTTAACCATTGTGTGGAGTGAACATTGTCTAATTTACACCAGAATTGCAGAAATAATAAAATAATACACACAAGCATACTTGGGGAAAAAGAATCACAGAAAACGAATGAAAATAACAGTGATAATGAGTGTAAAATAGGTTTTTCTGAGGAACTTTGGCTCAAACTCTGTGCTTTAACTCCATGAATGGACTACACTTGTATATGGACTTAACATGTCTATAACTGGCTAATATCACAGCGGAACGGAAAATCTAAAGTAAAGGAAAATAGGTGTTCATTTAGGAAATATGCTCAACTACCCTTGTATTTTGCTGTGTCCCCTCAACGGCAGCCATAAACTCAGTTCAGCAAATGGTTTCTAAATGACACTGGTTCTGCAAAAAGACACTGCATGAAGGTATCTGAATGAAACAGGCAGACAGACAGGGATAAATATTCCACACAAAAAAGGAGGGTCTACTTTAGTGCTTGGAAGGAGGGGGAGGTCTAAGAGGAAGAATGGAACCTACAGTATTTTACAATTATAAAAAACAGAGTGAGGCGACTTTTTCTAGCAAGGTTCAATATCCAATCCTGCTCAAGCGTTCGGTTAAAACAATAGCTGGATCTAGTCGTTCCTGATTCAATTCTAAATTTGGCCTACCTATTGCGTTTACAGTATACTGTATATTTCATATACTGTACTGCACATGAATTGCAAACGTTTGACCTTTACATACACAGTACTGTACCGTTTCTTTCATGTATAAACAGCTTTTCACAGTCTTTAAAAAATATTTTTGTCATCTATCTTCTGTTCCTAACTCTTGAAAAGGATTGGGTGTTTCCTGCTGTGTGGTGGTGCAGTGTGGATCAGTTCCCTTACAGAGTCAGCCCACTGTGGAGGCACATCCTCGGGTTCAGGGGGGTAAGACATCCAGGAGGGACTGCGGTAGGACGTAGGGGGTGTGGACACACAGTAATCTGAGTAGTCAGGGCTGGTGGCTGGGATGGCATAGACAGCTGTAATTGGGTTTCCTGTTGAGGCAGAGAAGGACGATTTGGTGGTTACTGGTACTAACTGAGAGACTCAATTCCAATTATACAAGTTGTGCTGATATGACAGTACAACCCTCCCTTTTTCACACTGGATTATTTTTTACTGTTAGGAATTTTTAGGAAAAAAATTGAATATATTTAATATGTAGATATATAGATAGATAAATGTAAAAAGATTTTTTTTTTTTTTTTACATTTAAAGGGGAGGGGTAGAGAAATGTGTGAGCGTAGTAGAGCTGTGGAGGAGCAGTAGAGAGGAGCGCCAGCCGTTCAGTGCTCTCCGCATTTCAAACCAAAATGTTCTTTAATGCTTGTTTCAACCACAAGGCTGATTCCTGGCACAAACTGAGGAGTGTTCTTTAAAATGCTTAACATCTGCATACTCACCTGAGTAGTTTGGCACAGGCTGCTCTGCAGTGACAGATGGGAGTGCTACTCTAGAGGTCGGACCGTAGGGGTTGCTGTCATGTGGATCCTGCATGTTATTGACTGAGATCTCGGAGTGCCTGCCTTTGGGCCCCAAGTCAGACGCTGACCTGAGTTGGAGAGAGATTGCAGGGACACTCACATGCCTGTTATAGTCTCACACTGCAATGCTCCGTCTGCACTACTAGAGGGCAGAAACACACCACGAGGAAAAGTGTGTACCCCTCATTAATATTCGTGGCAATGGTTCAATATCCAAATTTATATATATATATATATATTCATATAAAAGAACTAAAATCCCTACAGCACACTACCTAGCGAATATCTCCTCACTCAATGGGAATCTAAATGTGAATAACGATGCTATGTAAACAGGGTGTGTTAGACGTCAGCAGGATGGGGCCTGTGCAGGTAAAGGTGTGCGTTTGCGTAGGTATTTGTGGCTTATTCCTAGGGCCCTACCGTTTTAAGGAGGTCCCTAGCGGGGGACCGGTGCGAGGTGGGAGAGGGGGTGGAGGAGAGCCCATGGCCATGTCAGGCAGCTGAGTGAAGCGAAAGGCCTTTAAACAAAAAGGGAAAGTCATTAAAGCTTGCACTCATGAAGTAACCCCCCCCCCCCCCTTCACCACCACTTACTGGTTTAGGAAGGCTGCACTGATACATATCTGCTCCGTACGAGGGCACCCACTGCAGGCCTCCCCGCCCCCCGCGCCTCATGGTGCCTGGGGCGCTGGTCACCACGTCGGTGTAGGGCAGCGGAGGCGGGGTGGGGCTGTACTGGTGGTGGTGGTGGTGGTGTGGTTGGCGCCCGGACGTGGAGTGGCCTCCTGAAGCCAGGCTGAAGGCCTCCTCCAGCAGCAGGTGCATCTGCTGCCGCACCTCGTCGATGGACGGCTGCGAGCTCAGAGTGGACGTCTCCGAGTGACCTTTGACCCCGCGGCAATACACGTACCCCCGGGGTCCCATCAGGCGGTCCACGTTCGTCTCCTCAATCAGCTCGGGCTCCGTCTAGAGCGCGTAAAACAACAGGGGAAACCAAGTGATCTGCATGGCAGGTCTGAAAGCTGTTAACACCACCTGCATACTGATGGGTACAAATAGGGGAATTTTTAATGAAAAGCGGGATTAAACTGCAACCGCAGGGCACGATTTATTTTTGGAGGGCTCGTAAATACCATCTGGCAAGCCGGTTCTGATTTATAGCTCGGCCCAACAATAGAAAATTAGAAAATTCCCCCTTATTGAGTTGAAGGCACGCCATAGATTGATCCGGAGACGTTGTGAATTAAAGGTTCTAGTGTGACTCAGGAGAAGTCACTGAGTCATCCTGTGGGCGGTTGACGGGCTGCTGAGCTGGAGAGGCCCTCCTCTGTGGTGCCGTGATATGTCATCTGGATTGGTCCGATTCAGGCACGCTCGTGCCTCAGCATGCGCGGCAGACAGGAGACAGGAGACTGGTGTATGGCGAGCATCCCTCCCCACATCTCCCCTCGTCCCGCCCCCAGATTAACTGCGCTGATAAACATTCCAGAAAATTACAGACAATTAGGCAACGCAGCAATTTGCTCCCTCTGCCACGATGTCAGTCCTTAACGCCAATCATCTCCCTTCTTTTTTAAGCAACACACCACATTCCATTTATTCATTTTTATTACAGAACCCTCTTATCACATTTTTTTCCCCTCCCACACTCCATCAACTGCTCTCCATCTTTTTCATTTCCAATTTTTTTTTTTTTACATCCTCTGTGCACCCTTTCTCCATGTGCCAGCCTTTATATTTCAATTCAGTGCTAAATGAATGGGAGCTGAGAATGTCCTACTTCCTCTGTGCACAGAAGGTAGCCACAGGACACCTGGCGTAGCGCACCTCGTAAATCAGTCCCCCCCTGCAACACAGGCGTACAGAGGGGTGGATCTGCAGAGATGTGGCCTGTAGCTACTGTATTCCCACTGTAATCAATAGGGGTGGGATGTTTTTCCATGGAGTGCAGCTAACCATGCCATATTTATAGCAGCTATACCTCTTTCTCTACAGAGCTTTATGGGGGACATCTGCAATGAGGGTGAAAACAAGAGAACAAACCAGAATTTGTATGTACGATGCTGGCTCTGGTTGAATGTTTATGTATAATATCACTTTTAACTTATTAGGTAAAAGTACTCGTTTTTTTAAAACCGCTCATTTTGGGCAGAATCATATATGAACAGAATTTGTGTTTTGCCTCCAAACACCATGAAATCCCTCATTTAGGCACACTTGAACAGATGTGTGTGTGTGTGTGTGTGTGTGTGTGTGTGTGTGTGTGTGTGTGTGTGTGTGTGTAAGGACTCACTGTGACGCAGCAAATACAAATACACTGTTTGGGAAGGATTTCTTAGGACATGAGATATTTTTATCCATCAACAGTTTTGCTTTTGAAAAGAATGTTGAACGAAGGAGCCTGAGTGCTTTTATCAGTGTTTTGCTGAGAAACAGTCTGCTTGGTTTAGAAACTCACTCACTGGTCGTTGCATGAGAACGGCTGACGTTCTTCTAATAGTCAACTGTATCACAATGACAGAATAAAAAGTGGAGAGGAAAAAAGCAGTCTTTCTGGAATGCATTATGTATCAAAACCCCAAAACATTATAAATCTCAGCAGTCAATTATAAATGAACCACCTCTCTGCGGCCCGCCGTATGGCACATCTGAAATCACACCTGGGCAATTTCTGTCAGATCCCTCTCACACACATGACTGCACAGTGCTGCGGCAAGGGCAATGAAGCCTAAAGCGTCTTTATTATCACCGGGATTTGTTAATGTTGATGAAGGTTAGATACCGAGCACCTGAGTGTATCCTTTAGTATATAATATCTCTGGCACAGAGCATTAAAGCTTCCACTGAATTGTTGCGCAATGAGACTGAAGCATGTTCAGATGTAAAACCTGTAACTGAAAAGTCTGCAATGCTATTGGTAACAACTAGGTTAGTGGTAACAGCTTAGAAAGCACCGCATTCAAGAGTGGGTGTAACATGCGTTTCCATCGCTCCGATCAGTCAGATCAGATTGTGGAGGAAGGAGAGTGACTCACGTCATAGCCACTGTTGCGGATGCCTCTCCTGGGCCTCTCCCTCATCACTAGCAGGTCCAGCTCGGTCCCTCCTGGACTGGGACTGTTCAGGCTCTGCCTGCTGCGATAGGCAGGCTGCCCCGCCTGGGAGTGTCTGACAACATTAGAGCACAATGTGGTGTCAGTGTAGAGCCAAATGGCAAGTTCAACCCCCACACCTGAGCGCTTCAGATGCAGTACTTCTAACGGCCAACACAAACGTATATAAACAGTTGCATACCTAAGCCACTCTCTCTATGGGAATTTTTTTCCTTTATACTCAACCAAGTGCTTCCAGACAATATAAGGGAAACAATGCAGCTAATGTATAGAGAGAGGGACACAATGTAGCTAATGTATAGAGAGAGGGACACAATGTAGTGTTCAGTGAAATGTAATTATAATAAAATAGCTTAGCAACTATCAGTGAACATGCTCTGGAGGATTTAACACTTCAACTGTGGAGCTATTGCTGAAAAACATAAAGAAATGTATTGTGTTTCCAAACAGTTGAACAATGAAAATCATAGCTCCACCAATCGGTTCACCCAATCTGATATTTAAATGCTGCTTTCCACAAAGAACTGTGTCTAAACGTTAATCTGCTGTGAAACAGATTGTTTGCATTCTTGCCCAAAATCTGTAATGAACTGTCAAATGTTTATTCTGCATAGGCACAGCCAGCCCAACGGCATGTCCGGTTATGAGCCAATCCTCTGATCTCTAATATGGAGGCTCAGAATCAGACACAAACCATTTAGACAGGCGTGATGGGACATTGTTATGAGTACCCATAAAGGATTTAAAAAAACAATATTCAATCATATTTACATAACTTATGATTATAAAGCAATTCATGTAAGAACAGGATATTAACTTTATTTCATTTAGAATTTCATGTGGTTGATCTTATTCTATTTTTTTTACACAGTAAATCTGTATTGTTTATTATGTAAAACATGCCTTTACCATATTTCCCTTAACCAAACCACCCTAGATTCCACTTGCTTCCCCACACGCTTCTCACCTCCTGCGAGACTTGACATAAGTGGAGCCCCGTTCGTCATCAGGCTCCAGAGCTCTGCCGTGCTCGCCGGGGGTCCTTTCATGGCCATGCCAGGGCCTCTGCTCCAGGGCTCTGCTGCTGCTGCTGTTGCTGGCATTAGTGGAGGGGAAGTCATAGTAGCCCTTCCTCTTAGCCTTCAGCCTCAGCTTGTTCCTGTAGTGCTCTATGTCGGACTTCTGTTTCAAGGCCAGGCTCACCTGCCGCAAAGTATGAAGTGCAGGAGGTCAAGCGAAACCTGGGCGTTTTGGTGGGTGGCCGGGGTTCTGGCTAAAGAGCCCGACATTTATATAGTGCTAAAACTGTTGACATTATATTTATAAGGACCCCCATTATGTGGCTATATATGTACTGTTTATTAATATGTATATTAATATGTGTGTGCGTGTCACCTCTCCGTTGAGAATAGCAGAGTCCTGGCTGCGGTCTGAGGATGCTGGTTGTGAGTAGGTGTGTTGAGCTGCAATGGGCTTTATGGAAAGGAGCTGCAGGGAGCCGGACGACAAGTTGTATGGATCTGAGAAACAAAGAGCCCGTTCAAATGTTCAACACAGGGGCTACAAAATTGTCTCTCATCATTACGCTATCAGCCTGATGGGAACAAACCTTCCCTTTATCTGTGTAGAGCTGTCTGTCTGCCTCTCTCTCTTGTCTTCTCTCTCTCCCCTCCCTTCCCCACACACACACACACACACGTCCTGTGCCGGTGGTCACCTTGACACTGTGCGATTCGGTCAACATCAGTCCTCAGAGAATTAAGTGATAGACAGTGGCAATGGATCACAGAGACAGCATCCGCCTCAGAGTTGGAGGCAGTGCACCTCTGTGCTAGATTCTATACCATTCTATACCAGACGAACTGGATTCAAGTCAAATTAAAAATAAGTTTTTGAAGAGTTCAGTCTAAAATGACTGAATTCATTTGATTTTGACCATTGAAGATGCACTTACATTTAAAAAACATATATGGAGAAAAACACCAGGGCATAAAATCATCATTATTTGAGACTGTATCTGAAATCAGCCTCACAAAACTAGGTTTACAAGGTTTACAATCAATACAAGGTGTGACATGGCATGACCTTTCTACAACTCTTTTTTTTACGTCACACTATTCCACCCTGTGACACACAGTATAATGTCAGCAGAGTGTCTGCCTCATGCATATTGATCAGATAAATTTCTGCTCACTGCTGAGTGGCTACCTTTCTGGTCATAAAATCACTGCAGAGAGAGGGAGAGAGAGAGAGAGAGAGAGAGAGAGAGAGAGAGAGAGAGAAAGAGAGAGAGAGAGAGAGAGAGAGTGGGGTCGACCAGGGCGCTAGAGCGCAAGGCAAACAAAAGGGAAGACTGGAGAAGTGTTTCAGTAAAGGAATACAGGGAAGGGAAGCAGTGCACCACCTCCCACCGAGCGTGCCTGTAGGTGTGAAAAGAGACTGCAGGATGAATTATTTGCATTTGCGCCCGCGTGCGTCTCTCACCGTCCCTGGCGCGAGTCTCCTCCTTTGTTAGTTTCTGCTGCGCTGTGACTTTCTGCACCGTCAAGCCCCTGCTGGAATTCAGCTGCTCTGATTCGTTGCTGATGACGGAACCGTCCTCGCTCGGCAACCTGCTGCAAGTAACCATAGCAACAGGATAGGCGGTGAGCTCTCTGGCGAGCTAGACTCCCAGCTCCGTTATGTCATACTGCCTATACAAACCTCACCTTTCCTTTCCACTCCCGTCTTTCCCTCAGACCAGAGTCAAGGCTACTGTCACTCACAATAGGCTAGTCTATGTTTTAATGTGCTATTTATTTTATTGTGCATTTATTATACCTGTATGGGCAATTGTATATTGTCTAGTAATTGTATGTTGTCTAGACACCGTTCCTAATTGAGGTTATACTGTAAATTGTTTTATTTTGCTTTTGATTTAATTATTCATTGCCCTACTGGGAAATAATAAATAAATATTAAATAATAATAAGTGCAGCACCATGACACAAAGGCACATGTGCATCTGCAGCATATCACAAGATATGTGTGTGTGTGTGTGTGTGTGTGTGTGTATGTATGTGTGTGTGTGTGTGTGCATGCATGATTTCACACTTAATGCACACAGTGATATATACTAAACAAACAGTTCAGGATTTAGCCAGCCTCAAATGCTGTACTGCAGTACTGTGCTGAGCCACACCAAGCTCAAGACACTAAGAGGCTGACAGTGACATCAAAGCGCCGCATTGTGCCGGCTAATTATCTGGTAATAATGGTAACAGACAAGAAAAAGACAGTGGAAGAAAGAGGAACAGTGACAACTCTTGCTTTGTCCCTCTCTGTGGCTCTGCATTCTCAGAGGCAGCGAAGCAGCGCTTATCTATTTTCTATGCAACACTCACAAACTGTATACTGAAACCAGCAGAGACACTGAGTAAAATGTGCTTGCTACTGTAGGTGTAAGGAATATTATTACATTTTCTATTTTTTTTATATTCCAAAGAGGATGAGGGATTGATTATGAATGCATTCGTGTCTCTATGTTTATCTTTCTCTCACTCCCTTTCTCTCTCATTATTTCATGTTTTTAGGATTTAGACATCATGGAAAGTAATACAAAAATAACCACACTAAAGCTAAACAGTAACTACAGTACACCCAGCCTTGCTGCTGTATATTAGTATATACAGTATTGTATAGGTGCATTTTAAAATAGCAATGATGCGACCAGAAATACTGCTTCAGGAATGTCCAAAAATACAGAGAAAATATATTCCCTTTCACGTTAGATACATTTAATTTGCCCTCATACTGCAGTCTTGTGATAAGCAATGTCCTTTTCTGTCTCTCTGTACAATACTTTGACAAAACATTTAGTTTAGGAATATAGCCTATGGAGAATGGCACACATGCAACCCCCACCTCCCCCTTCAAGGTTTTATCTGCTGCTGCAGTCAAAAGAGAGACTGATACCTTTTGCGTATATCTGAGGTGAAATTCTTCTTATTGGCTGTGCCATCTTGCTGCATCTTGGCCTTCTCCAGAGACAGCGGTGTGTCCCTGATTTGCAGAGACATCCTCAGGGTATCTTGGGTGACAGGCAGGGTCTCTTCGTCACCCCCCTGTTGACCCAGGTGTTGCTTGGCATAGTCGAACCCCTGGACTGGCTGGGGATACGGGTAGGTGTAAAGGAAGGCAGAGAAAAGAGGAGTTACAGAAAAGAGTTATAATGAGGTGGACTTTGCATACACATACCCATTCTCATAGTTAAACTATTTAAATGGAAAATATCCCTGTCTGTCTCACTTTATTATAGAAACAATTGTTTCACTGTTCACAAGGAATGAACCTACTGCCCATTAATTAAACCTTCTCAGTTGCTGTGCTTTTATAACCTGATGTTACTGTAGGTAACACCATACAAAATTATATCAAAGCTGGCATATTTCACAGTGGATTTTCCACCAGAAAGGATAGGCAGGACTACATTGGAATAAACACATCACATTGGAATAAACACATCACATTGGTCTACGTGCTATTTGGTGTCAAAGTGACTTACTCAATATTGCTGTAATTTTAATTAAACTGGGAGGCTTTAAACATAAAATCTCACTTAAATATTCACTCCCAAGCACAGATCCCCATAAGGCACGTCACGTACACGGACGTCTCCAAGCCAAGCCTCAAACATGTCGCCTCTTAAATGATGTCAAAGGATTTGGGGCATAACTGGGATTATGTCACCACTGTTCCTTGAAATAGATAAGGCTGTTGCTTTAATTAAAGCCTCTTTTCATCCGCTCTCCCGTATATGGTGAGTAAATGAATCAGAGTGGGCAGCGACAAGATGAGATTTGGAGACATATCGTAATGAAGTTAGACTTTATAAGGAGCTAAAGCCCTTGGAGGAGAACTCACAGCAGGGCATCCTTGTTCTATTTTACACTGGATGTCCACATGATTATAAAGGGAAAAGAGGGGGTAAACGTATTCCAATGCACACACAGGTGCGCAAACGCAGTCACACAGCCCACTCCCAAAGACACACTTGTTAAAAGATTTAGATGTCCTCTCCTCACGGTGTCATAAAGGGTCAGTTACACATCATTGCTTCAGTGCACCCATGCCATTGCCCAAATCAATATGTGATATTCAGCAGACTAAAACACTTTTGGAAATATGCACACACAGCTCACGTGTGTCTCGCAATAATGCTTCCACACAAGGTGAAGTGAAGGCTGGTTTACACAGCAGATATTCTCTGGGAGTCAGGCAGTGCAAGTACTTTGACCTAAGATACTGACAGCTAATACAATAGTGACACAGTTGCCTCAGTTAACCGTTTTTATCAACTTTGGTACTGTATATTTTATCAAGTTTATATTGTGTCAGATAAAAAGTATGGAATGGAATGTCATCCACATTTATCAGTTGACAGATTTATTTTGGTTTAGAGTAAAGTATTGGTGATTGATTCAGGTGAAATTCTGGACAAAATTGTGTAAAGTTGTTCAACTGTGAATAAGCTCTGTAAGAATGTGTGGAAATTAAAAACAAATTATTGCAGTTGAAATTTGCTATTGGCTGATTATTATTAGCGAAAGGCATCCTTACATCAGTATGCCTGATGTAATGATTTACATGGCTTAGCTCCCCTCTGCCTTGTGCAGTTTTTGAAATGTCCTAGGTGGTTGCACTTCCGCTAGAACATTAGGTTTGGTTAGCCTTTTATTTAAACTGCTTATTCTATGCCAGCGCACATGTTCCATATGAACATTTAAATGAGTCTCCAAATTCTACAAATACATTCTACAAAGGGTTGTGTGTTTCATTTAGCAACAGAGTAGTCCTCCTAACTGACAAAAACACAGGTGCATAAGCACACACGCAAAACACACACACACACAGAAGTGTAGTCCTTTAGCAAGGAACTATGTTGAATAGCATTTGATATGGGCAACTATACAACGCACCTCTCCCCTTTAAAACACCTGCCTAAAACAACGGTGATAAATGAGATGTCTAGCAGCTGATTACTTTTGTAGAAGGAGACAGAGAATGGCAGATACCTGGTGGAAGTAGCCCACATCCCTGCGATACACCATCTGAAAACCAAGAGAAAAAGGCAGGTCAGTTCTACGCACTGTCCTCTTCTACTGGCCTAATTCTGAAGGGCTTTCTCTCTGTCTGGTCTACCTTAGCACGAGGGTTGAGGTTGCCGATGGCATCAGCTTTAAAGTCATTCTTGTTCTTCCGGCACAGCACAGCTGTGATAATGATGATGATGAGCGTTACCACGGCGATGGGGGCCAACACCGCAGCTATGATCCACAGGTTATTAGGAGGGGTTTTCACCACAGCTGAAACAAGAGCAACCATGTTTAATCCCTCCATGTGGTATAGCTACTTCAGTCTAAAATGTAAATGGCTGAAAGGCTGCCTGTTATATCTCAAGGTAAAAGGCAAGTTAGTTAAGATAGTTGGAGGGCAGATAGTATATAATGACAGCTAAACATGAACATTACAATAAAATGTTGAGCATTTCGCATTTTTCCGCAAGGGGTGAACTCCAATGCTGTTTTCGCTGCATACCAACTCCCTGCCATACATGGAGAAACATGAGCATGGCCAGGCGTCCGACATAACAAGAGACTGCTTTTGATTTGAGAATGTGAAAACCTTCCTGCTGCTGAAAGTGTAATGTATTCTTAAATTATATATATTGGCCAGGGCAACACACTAAACCCGCAGGCTAGCGGGTTTAGCTTGTTTCCCCCCTGTGCTTACAATCTATGACCAGTGGATTAAATCAAGTCTAGTTCACTGAGAGCATAATGTAAATCATACGCTTTCCTGCTAAAACACATGAATGCAGATGTTCCACCCACTCCAACTGCTAGACAAAGCCTAGAGCTCAACCTGATATACAGAGTGCCTGATTCAGCTAATGGGAGAAAAATCTATAGAGGCAGGCTGCAGCCACCCTAACCTTATCCAGCACACACACACACTCTCTCTCTCTCTATAGCACTGCGGCTCAAACAAACAATGCTCTGCCTGGAGCATTTCAGAGATTAGGAAGCAAAACATCTCCGCTATCGCTCCTCGTTCCCCAGCGCTAGCTCTTTTTTAAGCTGTGTCTGTGGCTGTCTCCTTTGTTTGTCAGTTTTTAGAAGGATGCTGTGCTTACGTTCTGCTTGCAGCTGGACAAAGAAGCCCAGAGTGAGCGCCATAGTCTGAGAATCCACCGTGTTGAGGACCTTGGCGGCAGACGTGCCCAGTAATGGCATGCCGTTTTGCTGGACATAGTAGGTCATCTCTGCTGGGTTCTTTGACCCTGCTACACGCCGCATGCTTACCATCTGATTGTAATGAACACAACTGTATTAACATACAGAACGCCAGTGCGGCCACCAAATGACGTGTTATGGAGATGTTTTAATTTCAAAAGTGGAAATAGGGGTTAGTCCCTTCACCTGTACAGTGTAGCTGCCCACATTGGTGGCTCGCCTGAAACGGGTGCCCTGCTGCCCTGCAACCACAAACAACTCTGCTAGCCGCTGCTCCATTAGACTGGCAAAGCTCTGGTACTGACCCTCCAGGCTGGAGTTATCTACATCCTGGATCACTGGAGAAAACAAAGATTATAAAACCCCCCCCCAAAAAAAAAAATTCACAATGTATAGAGAAAAAAACTGAAACAAAAGTGATTTAATTTTTATAGTCTGAATTAACCCAGCGCAATATACCCTGTTTAGCACTTAACTAATATGCCTGCATAACAGCACAGTAAGTACAGATGTTATTAGGTTAAAGGTACACTCCTTGATTCTTCTATTATTCTTCCAGTTTATATGCTAGGTGAAAGTTGGGAAGTGGTGGCCCAGCACCAGATTCAAGCAATCATGCCTTGCAATTTCTAACCTTAATTAAACTTAACAATGCACACAGTTGTGTTTCAAATATGAACAGTGAGCTGGGGTGGAAATATGGAGTTCTGGAGAGAAGAGGACCTAAATGTCTCCAGGCAAGGAGGGAATACTGTGGAATAAAAACATCAACTGGTGTCTTAAGTTCAAATTCTAAAGGTTATGGAAGTACACCTGGGACTGAAAAGAGACAATCTAGGAATATTTGGCATGAGGAAGTGAAAAAGAAACTCCCGTCCTTTAGCCAAAGCCGTTAAAGGGCACTTGGCATGATCGAAGCGCACTCCTCCAACTGCTCAAATGAGCTGCCTAGTGGCCAAGGGACCAACAGAACAAGACTCCCAGGTGTGCACGAATGAATGTGCTTTAACCTTTCCAGCACTCTCAAGACCATTTCTTTAAACAACAATGTATTATTGTTCTTTATTTGATTTGATGAGTAAGGGTTAAACCAAAAAATTTAACCAAATTCATTTAGCTTTCAGGCGAACTTGACTTGGGAAGACCTCTTTTTCCTGTGCAGGTTTAATCAGAGAGTGATGTCAAAGGCCAACCCATTATACAGCAGTGTATACATACGTTTCAGTGCCTACTGTATTCTCATATCTACAACCAACTGCAATAACTATAACTCCAGAATTCAATTTCTAAGAAACATGTATACCATGTATACCAAATATAGAAAATAATAGTCTTCCTTCACAAACCAATGGTTGACGGAAGTCATCTGACTACTCTGACCGCTAGCTTTGTAAAGATAATGACTCTGAAGTGAATAACTACTCATAGATTGTGATTTTACAAACACAATCTATCCATCTATCTATATATTTATCTATCTATAAGTCCTACGCTCCATACTGTACATATTGATAGTCTTATAACTTTTGTTTAAATTATTTGTGTCATATCAGATAATATGATCTTAAAGTCAAGTAGCAGGTCATAGCTGTGTTGTGTCTTCAATAATGATTCAATATTTATTAAGGAAAATATTATTAAGGTCTAAAATAAAAATCTATAACAACAGTGTTTCCCCTAGATTTTTGTTTAGTTGATCCCCAAAGCTAAAGGTGCAGTCACAGGAAAGTGCTACACCGAATATTCCGTATATTAGTAATATAAACCATGCTTGTCTGTAATAAGTACTATTAGTATTAGCTACTTATTACAGACACGCATGGTTTTGTCACAGATGCGCAGGGAGGTGTATTCATATATTTTTCCAATTAATAACATATTATAAAACAAACATATTAAACTTCTATATCCTATACCAGATTTTTGACTTTCGATGTACATTTTAAAATGTTAATAATCGCACACTATAAATGCAAAGGAATGCTTGGGCAAACACTAAGCAAAAGAGGTTAAACTTCCTAATAAATAATGACAATTTTACCTGTGATTACCCAGAAGTCTCTGGTCGCAATGGATGTGTTGAGATTATGGTATTCAAGTGCTGCAGAGAGTGAAAAAATAAATATAAATGAGTCACAGCTGTCACAAATGCACAAAATGGCCAGTGCAACCATGGACAGGAATTTTATTTAATGGTAAATGGTAAATGGACTGCATTTATATAGCGCTTATTTGTACCAAACAGGCCACCCAAAGCGCTGTGCATTGCCTCACATCCACCCATTCACACACCGATGGTGGTGTCTGTTATGCAAGGCGCCATCCAACACATCGGGAGCAGTTAGGGTTAGGTTTAATCACATGGGATTAAAGGCATTTCAATTTTAAACAACAATCTCCAATGAAATTTTAGAAGTTTAAGATGAACAGTGATTACAGTGACAGGGGGCAGGATAGTCTAGTGGTCTGAGTGTTCTTCTCCCAGCCGTAAGGTTATGGTTTTGAGCCCCGGAGTTGACCTACATGTAAGCATTCTTGAGTAAGATGCCTAACATCTACCTGCTCCTTGTAATAATACTAATTTGTAAGTCACTTTTGATAAAAGCGTCCGCTAAATTGCCTAATTGTGATTACATTCATTACAGCCACATAATAACACTAATTCATATGACATGGGTAGGACAAAATAAATAATTTCAATCACAACACAGGGAATAACAGGGCTAGTACTTCTTTGGCACCTCAGCACTAGATGCTGAAACATGTTTGCTGAAACCGAGTCTGCTCAAATTAATTTATTGCATTTACCCTCCCTCTCCATAAATCTATTGTGGATGTTTGGTGGTTTCCCGTGGTTAAAACCTCATCTTAGAGCCTTATTATCAGTGTGTGTCAGATGGATACAGGAGCAAGGAGAGCTTCCAGCTGTCTGACCTCCGGGTGTCTTTGTGTTCCCTGATTTCTTTTACATCTATTGCTTCCCTGATTAAGTGCATGTGCTGCAGTGTTTGGGGGGGAATGCTGTATCACTACTCTTTGACAGCAGACTCTCTGCTGAATTGCACACTGGGAAAGAGAGGGAACAGAAACAGCAAGGCTTTAGTGTGTGTGGAATGGCTAGTGCTTCAGGGCTGTTTGCTGAATGAGTTTAACACCATCTAATGAATTCAATCACGTAGAATGCTAATCTGATGAGATTTCACATAAACCCTCAGGGTTGTGGTGGATTGATGCAACAAACCAGAACATTCTGCATAAAACTGAGAACATTTTCATGTTCCAAAAAGAAATATCTCAAATCACCATGCATAAAATTCTGATATAATTATTTTTATGACGGATTATATTCTTGCTAGGGTTGTAGAGTTTAGTTTTCATTTTTGCAATGAACCAAATGAAATAGACACTTAAGTGTCAAACATATTCTCAGACATAAACACACATAATCCTGGGAGTGAAACAGTCCCGACACTAGAGGAATCCTCCATGTGAGATTTCATCACAATATAGCATGTGGTGTTATAAGACACCTCCCGCTGTTAATTATTTACTGCTATAATTGGCTTTCAAGGAGGTGGAGCCACTTGCTGCCAACATGCAAGGGCCGAGTCTCACCTCCTGCGAATAGTGTAATGTCATTAATAGCAGGGGTATGGAACAAACAATCAAACACCCTAAAAAACGCAAACTTCTTAATTAATTCCTCTGTCAATCATGTCAGCTAATTCAGTTTATTTCATCACATATTTTGACATTTCCTGCTCTCTCCTCGTTTTTCTCATTCTCACATTCTTTATAAATAGCCTGTTTAATATTTATCCTTCTAAACTAACACATATTACAACACACACGTTTAACTGAGTAGACATTACCAGAGGTGCTTTTCACCTTCATTTCATCGCTGTAATGTACAATGTACACCAGAGCTGCCATCTGCCTTCTTCTTAATGACACTGAGTTGCTCCATATGTTGTGAACCTGCCTAAACACGACCCACGAGCCCCGGGTTCTGCTAAACACAAACACACCAGATGCACTCTTGGAGGTCATGTGCACATATAATTTAGGGTGAGGTGTGTGTGTATGTGTGAGTGGGAAGAGGGGGTGTACAGCAGGTATGCACAAAACCGGATTTGGAATAAGGAATAAAATCCTCACAGAAATGAAATGGATACCTTTTTATAGTGCTGTGTATGGCTGTTGTTCATAGGCCTACTGTACTTACATTATATTTTTATGCTTTATGTTTTACTATCATTCAAAGAAGAATTGGTCCATTGCCAGCAATGAACATATTTTTGGGGACCACTGCCATAAACCAGCAGATTACAATTTGTTTCTTCCACTTAGCTCAAGAGGTGTTTGAATTAGTATGAGGATATGTGCGCGAAAAACAGTTAGTGGTGCTTTTACTTTCTTTAAAAAAAAACTTGGTTTACGTTTCCTGAACAGAAAAGTGAAATTCCCACCAGGTCCAGCCATGCTGTTCTGTACTGTTGCTTACCCTGTGTTATAACCTCTATGGACAAGTGGCTATTTTTGATGAGATTCTTTCAAACTGAACTTTACATCTGGTTATATCGATAGAGACTTGCTAAGACAGAAAAAGGTGCCTAATTGGGACATATGATTGAGAACGATCTCTGGGCCTGGGTTCCTCCTGGTTTGTCACTCCTGGTTTGTTGTTCTATGCACAGTACACAGCTCCAACACAGAAGGAGCACTAGAGCTGCTTGTTAGACGGAGTATACCCTCACCAAAGAATGAGATGAAAGATACTAGCTTAGCATTTACCTTTGCATCAAATAACCTTCGGTGACTCACTGTAACACAACTGTATAGATGTTGACGGCAAGAGAACAAACAACAAGCATCCAATTACTCAACAGAGGACTGTCCTCATGCGGCTCTTGTGTTTCATTGCATCATTTTATTTGATTAGTTTTGTAATTTATAACTGTAAGCCCTGTCTGAGTATAGACCACAACCTGGTGTTTTCTACGGGTGTAAAGTAAAATCAGAAAATCAAAAGATCTCTCTTACACACACCACACAGACAGACAGACAGACAGACAGACAAGCTTAACTCAATTCTGGCTTTCCTATCCAGGATCCCAATGCAGATACTGTAGAGTTGAGATACTGTACATTGGAACCCAAAGAAGGTTGAAAAATACAAAATGATAGATTTGGTAAAACCTAAGTAAAGGGTTTTGACTTTTACTCAAGGTGAACATAAACCAAAATGTTATACACTATATGAATTTTATTTTAAAATGCTTACGCTCGGCAATGATGAGCGGTGGATAGAAAAGGAAGTAGCCCACTAGCTCAGCTGTCAGCAGAGTCAGAAGGTTGGATGCAGTCGTTCCATTGAGGAAGACCGTCCCGTTCTTCACTGTGTAGACCAATGACACAGCTGGAGAGCCTGTAAACTGGGAGACACTCAGCATCTATGAGGCAACAGGAACGATACATGTAAAGAGAAAAAAAGGAGGGAAGATTGAAATACTGTATGGTGAAAGAGCACAGACTAGACTGCTGACTGGAATATAAATGACTCACTGTACAGTCTCTACAACAACAACAAAAAAGAAACTATAATGATGTAAGATGTAAATGAGCAAGAGATGTAATGCAATGCACATGCACAGAAGTGTTGTAACATCAATATTGTCTTTAATGAAAAACAATCACAGAAGGCTCAAAATGGGCTCTTGGTTGATGTGGCTGCTCATTAAAAAATAATACACGCATTACACAATCAATTCACATCTGAGTAGCAGCTTTTATTTAAAATGCTAAACAAACGATTCATGGATTCTAATTAAGTACAAATCCAATGCTTTTTGTCTACTGCCTCTGCAAAACACCCTGAACTACTGGTTGTATTTGTGTAAAAGAAGATAATACTATTGGAGGAAAAAACTTACAATATGCTGCATATTTCAAAAAATTAAATAAATTAAAAATGATAGACTACATAGACTGAGCTCCACTGTTAGGTGGATTTTCCCCGGATATGGTGATGTTGGATATGCACTAGAATTACTTAATTCGAAACTACAAGAATTAATCAAACATTTATTCACAGAGATCTCTGGGTGAGTCACAACGAACAGTCTTCTCACAAATAGAGATGTTCACAGTGGCTGACAACTTAAATGGTCTTTCAGTCAGGCTTATATACTAGTGAGGACCTCAAAATACTTCTCATATCTCAACAAGTATTTACATTGTGTCCCTATAGTGTTTTAGGCCTATAGACTTATTTTCGTTGCTCAGCATGGTGAATCCTTATGCATATGTCTCTTGGTCTCAGTTGGTAGGGCACTTTAGATAACTCACATTCCATTGTCTATGTATCTCTAAAACTGGCGTCTGTTCAAGCTTGTTTGTCTGATAAGCATTCCCAAGTTACAACAAAGATACAACATTCTAATTATTCTTCATATCATTCACTGACTACAATAATATTCCAATATCTGAATAAAGTATTATTATTTACTTAGTTCCTTATGAGTGAAATTCAGAAGGTGATGAGAGTGAGGATAAAATAATACAGTATAGCAAGCCGCAACACTTTTTTTACACAACTAATCTGGTCCCTTTTACGTATATTTCAATCTGGCTTTACTATACAGAACTGTGTTGCTGTAAGTGTGAAAGACGTGTACTGCACCTGGACAGAAAGCTTGCTGTGAGGATGGAGAACCTTGGCCTGTGCTTCAGAAAACACGTTCTCAAGTCTCTGCTCCATCATCTGGGAGAACCGACAGGATCGCGGATCGTCGCCTGCTCCCACAAACCTCAGCACTGAAACACAGCACGCAATACAAGGGCAATAAAACAACAGAAAATGATGGAAATGTAACTTGTTTATAATATTAAATCATGTAAAGACGCCAGTTTTAGAGATACATAGACAATGGAATGTGAGTTATCTAAAGTGATTTAGGGGGCAGGATAGTCTAGTGGTCTAGGTGTTGGACTCCCAGCCAGAAGCTTGTGGGTTCGAGCCCCAGAGTCGGCTTACCTGTAAGCATCCTTGAGCAAGGTGCCTAATCCCTATCTGCTCCATGTAATAGAACAATGTAACTGTAAGTCGCTTTGGATAAAAGCGTCTGCTAAGTGCTGTAAATGTAAATGTAAAGGTTATCTGATGTGTTATTTCAGACTGGGTTTAGTAGAAGACAAAAAGCTCAGCAATGTATCAATTTCACTGTAGGAGTATTCCTTTCACCATCACTCTAGACTAGCTTACCTGTTTTGACCTGGAAGCCAGTGGCCGGGTTAGGTCTCCATAACGCAGCAGCAACAGGCAGGGCTGTTACCATGGGGAGGTACTGTCGAAGGTCGGCAATCAGTCTATCCCGGCCATATGCCTCCAGGCCCATGAGCACCACAGATGGAGGGTACACTATGTCCCCTCCAGTCACATGATATGCCACCGTCATGTTGGGGGAACCAAACACAGTCTCCACCTGAGAGGGAGAAGGAGTGATCAGTCATTCATATGAGCAAACAGACAGCCTGTCAGTAGCCTCAGGAGACCGTCCGGATCCCAAGAGCTCACAAATAGTTTCACTCTGCTACATCTGTCTACAACCCGCAATGGAAAATTGTTTCTCTGTCCGAGAAACCATGAAAATTGCGTATGAAATTGCAGTTGATGCCGGCAGCAAGAAGTGCATGTGTTTGAAAATCATAGTCACATGGTGCGCTTCAGGTGAGCTTTATGTAAATCAATTAGGCAAAGCCGATTCTTTTCAAATGCTCGCTGTAAAACCAGGGATGATCAAGCTATATGGCTGTGACTCCCACTGCTACACAACACCTTGTTAAAGTGTTTGAATAACTCAAGCTTGCAGCGCAAGCCAACTGACTTTTGACTAAGCTGCGAACAACAGCCATGAAGGCGGCCGCCACCAGCCGCCTTCATGGCCACCCAGAGTATTATTTGAAAACAAAGAGTTTCCAAGACTGACTGGCAAAGTGACTGCACAGGACCAGGATGGTCTCCCCAGGCTAGCCTGTCAACACACTTCTAAGCAGACCCAACACTCAGGGTGTATTTAAGGTTGTCAATAAGGAGTGCGTAAGAAAGCAAAAGAAAAGAGAAGTAGAGAAAAGAGAGAATTAGATAAAAACTAGAAGGAAGCTGAAGGCTGCTGGGGAGACTGGGAGAGTGAAAATAGGGCAAATGAGAGTGAGACATGGAGGATTTCTGTTAAAAGAGATGTTGGGACAGAGAGGTCTATGTTCATATTAACCCTGAGAGACTTGAGCATGACTGTGTGCTTATTCCCAGACAGGTGAATACGGTGTGTTCTGTGTGCCTGTAAGTTTACATATATTTAACTGGTTGCATCAGGAGGATTTGTTAACCTTATGGGGAAAATAAAGGAAATACAGACAGCGAAATAGTGTGCGTTTGCGTACCTTCATCTATTTGTGAGTTTTTGTGTGGCGTGCATGCATCTATGCGTGTTCAAATCATCCAGGTCCATCTGAGTACCCATGATGACAGAGAGCTTCTGGCTACCACACTGAGGGCCTTCAGTTCCAGTATACTGTAGGCGGGAGTGAATGCCAGCCTTGTTATGAACTCTGTGAACAGAGCCCCTTATTATCTGTACCTCCTCTCAGGCTTTACCCATGTGAAGGTGTTATTAAGAGGTTGTGTTTCACTAAGTCAGTGACTGCTAGTCCACTCACGCTATCTCAACGATGTGAAATCGTTCCAGCGGATTAGCTAAGATCATCGCCGTCATCTTGGCAATCCCCTTTTTATTTCGGTCACTGGAAAGCCTTTATTATAAAGCACACAGTGTTTCACTGCGAGATGGTTCAAACCCTTCTCTTGCACTTTAATTTGTTTGGTGAACTACTCATTATCTTGTCGGGTTATCAGTCCCAAACTATAGTCAACCTATAATTAAAAACATATGTAATTTCCCTGGCTAACGACTTGCTTCCTATTGTTCCATGGAGTGACCTACTATAAAAAAACATTTGCAGTACTATCCAACTTGTTTTTCTAATTTTACAACAGGTGTTATATGTAGGACGGGGAGATTTACGGTCAGGAGAAAGACAATTACAGTATTGATTAATCCTTAATAAATCCTCCTCCCACTCGTTAATTATTAATGCATGTGGGAAAGATTTGCTGTTGGCATAAAATATATGTAATAATAAATATAAAAAATACATAAATATTTATATATCTAAGGTAGGAAGTCCGACCACTCATATTAAGCACTTTACTTCCACATTAAAAACTAAGGTTACAGGTTCCTGCCTGTGTGCAGTGAGGTGGGAAAAAGAAAAAAGGAAGAGAACAATTCTGTTCAATAACAACATTCAAGATTTTAGACCGCTGTATTCCCACAATAATGGAAAAACAATCCCTTTGACTTCTGGTATCTAGTATCTAGTTTTCACCCAGTCTCTCTCTGGCTCTCTCAAAAGCTTCAGATCTGACAGCCATGACCTTCACATGGACAGAAAAAAGTTAGGGGTCTCAGTTAACATGATACCACAATATACACAGGTATTTCTCGAGACACAAGCCCATTGTATAAAAACTAACACATGGACATGAACTTGCATACATATACTGTATGTGATGCGCTGCACAAGAAGCATGATAATGCTTTTTTACGCCCCTAATTTTTGTGAGGGGCGTAAATTGCATTGCAGGGCCCTAGTCCTGCTTTTACAACCAAATTCAGCTCCATCCACAGAGAACAGCAGTTTCCCATGGCTGTACGGTACATTATAGACAAAACCAAGTAATAGCCTTCCCTTCAAACCTCTCACTTTCTCTCACATCACTGACACACACACACACACACTAAACATTTCCGCTTCTCATTGATGGCATTTCAGCATAGCTCCTCGTGGCCAAGAGGTGCTCCGGATCCAGATTCACTGAGTGAAGGTATTAACGGATTATTGGCAAGAGAATGATGTTGGCAAAGAGGAGGCATGACTCTTCCCATGAATGGTTAATCCACAGACAGACAGAACATTGTGTCTGCAGGCCTATTGGACCTGTTTGTGTTCATATGATTACTATAGAGAAACTAAGTTTGCAAGAATTATTAAAAAATAAAACCAAATCTGGTGTGATTTCCATGATACAGTTAGTGAATGTCAGTGAATTCCTTATGTATTAATATAGTTTTGTTATCCAATGTATAGCTTTGAATACTAGCAGATCAGCACAGCACATGTAATTTAAAGTCCTTCTGCACGCGTTGTGTATATTTAGAACTGTTACACTAGTACAGTTCCTCAAATATGTGACACCTTCAGGCCCTTGTGGGACAGATTCAGTCAACCTCGTTTCTATATTAATCCTCATCTCTCCTCACAGAGCCAACATGAGGGCCCTTGCCTAATTCACTTGAAGCTAATATTCCTCCTGATTTGTTAGGCCAACAGCTGATGTTGAACTAACAACAGATGCTGAGCTATGAATTGTTTCCCAATCCCTCATTTACACTGACACAACTAAGCAGAACAAGCTCACATTAGTTGCAAGAACCAAGCTATGGGTTGTCAATGCACCTTCATTCAATCGAAGGCCTTGTGGTTAATAAAACATACAATAAAATTGTAAACTGAATGAGAATTTCTTTTTCTCAGAAGCTTGAATGACATTAAGTGCCACTTTACAAGGAATACCTCGCCACTGTCACCTATCCTAATATAAGTAATAACACTCTAAGCACCAGCTTTTCAGCTGCAATATAGGGGCTATCGGCCCCTAGGGAAGGCTAACAAAAAACTATTTCTTTCTTTATCCATTTAGCTTCAAGCTGTCAGAAAATTGTAATTTAAGGCAAAAGGGAAAGGGTACAAACTGTACTAGTCTGCTTAGGCAGCAATTTTGTGCTTTCCAATTGTGTTGTGTTTTATGACTAGCAAACAGCAGAATGGATCCAGGGAAAATATTGCCCCTTTATCCAATCTAAATATGTAACATTCATGTAATATTCATTCACTCATATCTGTACTTTAAGGGTTATTTAAATAGTACAATTAAATAAGACTCTAACCTGAGCCTGCACTGTGCTGTCATTCAGAGCTTTCCGCAGTCCCTGACTCAGACCCCGGCGCAGGTTCTGTCTCTGAATGCTGTCCAGGCGATTTCTTCTCACATAGATGGACACAACTAGATACATATAGACAGACAGAAAATATGTCATTCAATTAAACAAACTCCTCGATTTGTTTCTGGATTCATCCATCTGGTTGGAACTACCATTGGAAAAACATTGTTATTGTTCAAAGCTCCCACAATGCCCCTCATGCACTTGAGTGCCGTATACTCTCTCTACTCCACACCCACAGCTCTAAAAAGGCTCACACCATTCTCTACCCCTTCCCCCTAGAACTGCCAACACAAAAATGGGTTTTAAACATCAGCCGTAGCTGGGGCCTACATTTTGGGATCTGGGGGCCTTATAACACAATAGAGGAGTGTACTTTTAAGGAATCAGTTATATTTACAACTGTATTGTAAACATAGAAGAAACAATAATTACCTGTTTTTACCCACATTCTTTCAGTTATGTTGCACTGCTGTGGTGGGGCTTCTGTGGTTGTGGTTGTAAACGGGGAGATGATCACAGTTGCTGCCCCCCCACGAGGGTTAGTCCTTGGAATATGAGGGGTGAATGTTCTCCTGCTTACTGGAGTTCTGGTGGTGACAGTGGTAGTGGTTCTCCTGGTTGTAGCTGTAGGCTGTAAGGTGGTGGTGCTGAGTGATTCTGGGATTGGTCTGGTGAATTGTGTGGTCATAGGGGTTTTCGTATTGGTGCTTGGAGGTCCTGTGGGGGGCTGTGGAGAGGTTGTTGTGGTGTCCTGTTGAGGAGTCAGTGGAGATACCTGAGATGTAACCGTGGTGGTGACAGGAAGTGTGTTGTTGACTGGCGGGAAAGGCGTAAGTCTGGTCTCATTTTCTTTGGGTAAAGTAAGCCCAGTCTCTCTGGACGTTCCTGTGCTTTTCTCCTCTGTCCCAGTTTCTGCAATAACAAAAATCTTGGTGACTTCCTGTGACAGAGGGGAGGTGACTGATGATGAAATCATGTTCACACCCGTGGACATGATGGAGACAGATGATGATAATGATGATGAAATGACAGCGGACATGGTGGGGCGGGAGGTTGGAGTCATGTCAGCATGGCTGATGAGGTCTGATGGCAATGAGGACCATAATAATGATAATGATGAAGACCATGATGATGATGGCATAGCAGAGGTTGAACTTGTGTACAGGGAGGACAGTGGTAAAGTCTCTGACACTGGAGAGGATATTGAAGAGGAGGAAGATGATGATGATGAGTGTGAAGTATATGCTAATGCCCTTAAGTCTGCTTGTGAGTTAGGGTTAGGGTAAGTGGCCGATATGTGGGCAGCAGGATAGTTTCGAAATGTTTTTTCAGTAGCAGATATAGACTCAGGAAAGCCAACATCAATGACTGTCCCAGGGGAGCTCTGCTTGCTATTGTGCACTGATCTTAGCAAGGTGTCGGATGGGGATGTCATTGTCTCATGAGATGTGTGAGATAGCTGCAGAAAATTATTTAACTCATCAGTGGCTCCTGGTGGTTTACTTACAGCCATGGGAGATATGAGGTTGGCTGGAGACAGGCTGAGACTCCAGGTTTTTACTTCTGGTGTATCCCTGAGATGAAATTGCTCAGTCCTGTTTGGTTGAACTGAATATGAAACATTAGCAAAAATGGCTGTAGCTGTCGAATTCAACACAAGGGATTTGGATATGCTTTGTTCTACTCCCTCTCTTGAATGCTCCAGCATTAGATCACTGGCTGGCCTTGGAGTATTAATAGTATCTAAGATTATAGAGCTATTTTCTGATTGAGTGAAAGTGCTTTTAGAAATTACTGGATTGGCAGGTTTCCATTCAGCTTGCGGTTCTGTTAGCTTGGGGCTAGACCTGAAAGTAGGGCTATCAATTCCAATGCTGGAAGTAGTATTTGCTGAGAGTAATTTTGCAGTGGAGTATTTATTACTACTCCTGCTGGTCACAGTATCCTGAGAGCGAGTATCACGGTCTGTCCGCATTGACATGATCGTTTCTGACAAACTGGAAAGAGAGGACTGTTTGGGATTGCCCAGGATTGTAAAATCGTCTTTATAAGATTGGCGCTTAAGAGGCACTAATAATGCATCAGAATCTACTTCTGAAGCTGTACCGGTGGAAAAGTCTTCAAAGTGTTCCAAAATCTTCAAAAAGCCTTTTGTGGTGTTGAATGAGGGAATCAGTGTTGTGATCAGCCATGTCGGAATCGTCTTCTTGTGAAACATACGATCTGTGATCTTAGGATCATTTGTAGAATTTCTCTGGAAACTCTCAGTAGCCTTGTTCGCATGATCCATGGCAACATAAGACTCTAGGAATAATGGATCCACACTAGAACGAGGGGGACCGTGACTACTTGAGTCTGTATAGTAAATTGGTTTATTTGTAAGGCTTAGAGGTGCTACCTTTGTGATTTTAGAGATAGATGAGTTATCGGGTATCATGTTAGGGGTCCTAGATGAAATCGCAAAAAACGCCCCTGAGGCTCCGGATGTCAGATCTAGTGATATACTTGGATTTACAAAAAGAGAATTTGCTGAAGACATGGTTACAGCGCTAGCAGGCTGAGTGTCTGCCACATTTTTGTCTTTGTCTACGTTGGGTGTTTGTTTCATTCTTTCCCTTGTGAAGGCAGAAACTGAGTAGCCTTCAGGAGACAGCAGTGCTGATTTAGGAGTTTGTAAAGTTACTTGCTGGCTTTGATCAGCTTGAATATTAGGACCATAAAAGGCAGTAGGGCTTGTCTCCCTATTATGGGTCAGGTTAATGTTCCTACCTTCGAGTTTTTTAGTGTTTCTGTCTAAAAAGGGCAAAGAAATGTGCCTTTGGTTTGATGAAGAGTATGATGACTCTTTGATTTTTGCTTGTGTCCACATAAAAATTGCGCTATGACTAAGGTTCAATTTCACAGTTCCTGTGGATTCTCTGGTCACCCTCTTATCCCACAATGAGTTAAATGAACGTGTTGGCTCTTTATTGCTGATATCAGGTTTGTTGTATGTGTTGCTGGTAATTGAGTCTGATGAAGTAACTGCTGTCCTCAGCGATCTGTTAAAAACAGTTGGTAAATCTCCAACTGAATGCTCGGTTGACTGTGCAGATGTTAGACCTTCTGTCCAACGCTGGGACCCTGCTGACGCAAGTGCTGCTGGTTGTGGCTGTGGCACAAGATTGGGCAGAGTCCACTGGCCTTGAGATGATGCAGCTCTTGAAATCCTTTGACCAGAAGATGATGGTGATGACGAAATCAGAGGCAATAACTGCGAGAGTACTGTGGACGTTGAATGTTCTGGAGACGGGACAGTTGATGCCCATAAGGATGTTGATGACGACGACGACGACAAAGCTCCACGAACCACAGCGGTGCTAGGCGATGATATATTAGTGAGGTTGTTTGGAGGTGATGATGTCGACAATAACTGTGGAAACGATGACGACAATAACAATGCTGGTGATGAGGAAGGAGATGGTGATGATGAGGAGATACTCCCGTCTTTATCCATGATGGAGGACACGGGGAGAGTGGACACCACAGTAACAGCCTGAGCTGCTATGGTGTGTTTGTAAGAAACTCTGGAGTTCAGACCTGAGCTGGTGGATAGATTCTTACTGGGCTCCATTGAGGAAGATGATGAAGACATCTCTGAGCCCTGGCTGGACACATCTGAAGGCCGGTGGCTGGTGTGGTTCTTATCCCTGGTGATGGTTGGTGTGGTTCTGCTTTGGCCGAGGCTCGATGGATGTTTGTCGGTTCCCGCCAGGAAGGTTAGCACTGAGGAGAACGCCGGCTGCCCTCTCAACTCACCCCCTTCAGACACAGCTCCGTCAGCCAATGGATGCATAGGAACAGCTGTGACTGTGGGGTCACTAGGTGAGGAGGAGGAGCCAGAGGCATCGTAGGTGGTCTCATCTGCAGCAGAGCAGAAAATAAATGACAAACTAAGACATTCTGTTGGGGGTGGGGTGGGGGTGATCTACTGGTCTGGCTGTTTGACTCCCAGCATATAGCTCCAGGGTTCAAGTTGTGGAATGGAACCCATCTGTAAGCATCCTTTAACATGCCTTACCCCTAACCTGCTCCTTAAATCTGAATGTATGGCACTTTGGATAAAAGCTTCAAAGCTTTTCCATCCTTAGAAAAGATTAGCATTATCAGGACAGAAAAGATGCTATCCTGATAATTACTAACTTAATATGATTAAGTACTATATAAATACAATTGACTTGACTCTAAGCATGATGTAGTGCACATTTATACAACCTGTAAGTCAGCAAATATTTACGTACTCAAATGTAATGACTAGCTGCTAGAAATACGTTTTTGTCAAGTGCACAGCTATAGTACAGCTATAGAAATGTGACAAAGCCTTGGACAAATAGGTATAATTAGGGTTTTTCTTGTTTTTACTTCTTCAATTGTAATCTGTATATAAATGGCCAATCCGTGTCTGTTACAGTGTCTGTGATGCCACACTTTTGTTGAGCATTAGAAACAGCATATAGAATGCGGGCCTTCAGGATAATAAGATCAGTCGCAAAGTTGTCAATCAAATAATTAATACTAAATTGACTTAGTATAAGTTTACAAACCAAAAAACGTATTCACAAAAGCTATTTTCAGACTAACACATCTATCTAGCAATTTCAGGTTGCCATGGGCAGCCATTTGTATTCACACAGAAGAGAAAGCAAAAGTCATTCTTCAAAGTGAAACAAATAGAATTATTCAACAGATATCTGAGAAGCTAAAAAACGGCACCTCACAAAATGTGCAAAGACTGATGTTACGGTGTTTTGTGCTTTTGTGGAAAGGATGCCAAAGTGAAAAAATAGAGAGACAGAGAGTGAAGGAAAGAGAGAGAGAAAGATATTGTGGAAATGTGAAAGACGGAGAGAGAGGCTCATGTATCACCAAGAGGATACTGGTGATAAATGCGCTAAGTTGGCCGGTGTGGAGCTGGCACTCATCCATTCCTCTCCACTCCTCTGCCTTCATTCACAGCACGTCCCCAACTCACCCTGAGCTCATCCATCTGGGTGTGTGTGTATGTGTGTGTGTGCGTGTGTGTGTGTGTGTGTGGGGGGGGGGGGTCTTTTACACATTTATTACATTTTGTAACTCCGTCACATCTCTCACTGCCTCAGTATGTTGTCCATAGTACCGGTAAGATACACCCAGCTAATACTCCCTTTAATAGGAATTTTAACATCATAAACATAGACACAGAGGGTGGCCCATTCAATAACAAACACTACTCAGATATCAGCCTTATTTTTATTCTAATTCTTAATATTATACAAACGCAATTAATTTGAGACACACATATTGCATATTGAAATCCCATAGACACTCCAAAGAAATGTCTGGCAGATAAAGTTGCACAGCAAAATTACTGAGGCCCTAAAGATCAAGCTGTTATTCAAGCTGAATTACTCACACTGAGGCGCTGGAGGCTATGTGTATTCCTATCGTCTGGATTAAAATCATTTTAACAGTTGTTCTGTATTCCGATACTGTTTATTCCCAAGCGTTAAATGAAAATCGGAATTGGGTATAACACCCATCCATGTGTACACTGAGATGTCTGTATTCTGGGTCATTTACTCTGAATGCCCTGTAAATGTCACCAATATGCTAGATATTTCAATATGCTAGAACTTTTGGATGACTAGGTGGCCGACTGATTAGAGAGTGTCTGTCCTCTGGACACACATCGGAGGTCCGTGCTCTCCCTTGAGCAAGGCACTGAACCCCTAATGAAACAAAATTCAGACTTCCCTGGACGGGGCATGCTAAGGTTACATAATTTCTTAGACACTCATGGCCATAAATGACTCGTTTGAGAAAATATTTTGCAAAGCGCTACTGCAAGGGTACAGTGCTCCCCGACAAGTGGCGTGGTGCAGGGCCACTGTGAGGTCGCTGCTATAAACACAAGGTTAGGTTCTCCCCACTTTGTATCTACAGTATCTAACAGTGTTTGCTGGGGTGGGCGGGGTGGGGACCAGTCCAGAACATAGGTGTGGGCTCCAGCTGTGGTTTGTCACCTGTTCATTGAGAGCTGAGCATATGGGAGAAAAAACTGGGGTAATGATAAAAGTAAGTGGGGAAAGTCGCAGGGATCATTGATCCTCATAAAGCATAAAGGGAGATTGAGTAAAATTAGTAAAACAAAAAATTTGGAACAACAAACGGTGGACTGAAATAATTTTCATTTAAGTTATATTGGGTCAACAAAGTTATTTCTGTGAATGGTAAACTGACTAGTTCATTTTTGAAAATCCTTGACTGTTTTTCATACAGCTCAATAAACAGTGTCATATTTATACTACAACTCACATTTTTAAAACATTCTATAACTTAAGTAATTGCAACAGGGTTAACCTACCAAAGAAAATCTAAACAGGCCAAGTAATTGGATTATAACCTTCTAAAGGCATTGACTACTGCAAGCATTTAAGTTGTAACCCTGTGCTCTCTGAAATGAGTGCTCTCTGTAGCAATATCACAGACCTAATTTCCACCCTATTTTTTACACTGCTGCTAGTGCTATCTTTGAGCCACCAGGACACAGACATGATACTGCCAGGCTCTAGTGCCCCTGTTCCATTATCCACCATTTATTCTACTGCTCTGAGTGGCTTTTGTTCTGTTATGTGTCCAAAATTATAAATAAGGCTTTTAACTGTCAAGTGGGAAATGGGGAACAAAATAAAAATGTAAAAGGCTTGGTGTACTGCTCTATGTATAGTGCACCCTCCATTATGGAGTGGATATTATGTTGACAGAACAGTGCATCCCATTACTTTGGACTGATTTTAAGTGAGACACATTAAATACCTTTGTGATCGATGGAACCCCTGGAACATAGAAACCAATTCTAAGAAATTGCTGGCCAACTGCTGGGTTGACAAGATGTAGAGGTAGAGTGCTTTTTTCCTGCAGGCACGCAAACCTCTCAGCGGAATAATGGCAGCTGTGGTCTGGATCTAAGCCCATTGGGCAATCATCGCTACTAGGGGGCAAGGTAATTTAGTGGTTAGGGTGGTTTACTCCCATCCAAAAATAAGCTACTATTTTCAGTGAGATGAACAATATTACGGCAATAGATTTGCTCTCGGTGGTGTATTTAAAAAGATATTAACGCTCAAAATTCGAATGTCTAATGTAAAACCAATTTTATGATTAACTTAACGTCTTCCTCGGACAACTAAGAATGTCCACACCGCAGACACGTCATGTAGGCTCATGTACACTCATGTACACTCATGTACCATGAGTGTTTAGAATCATCCACAAATTTAAGATTCATAGTGTTCTTTGTGATGCACCTTCAGGATCAAATTTGTCGCGCCGAACGTCTCTGCTGTAGTTCCTCCGCAATTACCTTTTCCTTTGCAGACATTACAGATTGCAATCTTAATGTCCCGTTCACAGACTTGACACAGTCTGAAATTAACAAAAAAAAAACGTCCGGTTGGCAATCGCATGTTAGGGGCAAAAACTGGCCCGTTTCGATTGATGGCCAGTCGACTGGTGCATCTCTAGGCTGCTGTACATTTATTTGCGGATTCATTCATTCAGGATTAGTAAATACTTATAACACCATGAATATACCTCATATTAATGACCATGGACTCTGCTGCCATCATCATGCACATATATATTAGGCCATGAAAGTCATAGAAGGGGAAAACTGTTGCATTTATGATGAATTTAAATATAAAATCGCTGGTCCGGGACTGATGAGTGCCTTGGCCTTCCTAGTGTCAAATATAAGTGTCATGGTTTTTAATGTTTTCATTAATCAAAATGGTCCTCCACAGACTGCCACTAGGTTTCCCTTGATCTCTGATGAAGGGAGCAAATCCAAGGCAACGTAGTAATGAAACAATGTAGTGGGCAGTAAAGTCACAGAGAAATCGTGACAGAAACATAGGCACTCTCTCTCTCACTCTAAAGCCAAGTCAGCACGCTCTTTGGTGGGGGCCCTTTATCGCCACCTCCGGCTTGACATCACGTCAACGCACTTCTGTCTAGACACAGCCCTGGATGCTGCAGTCATAGCTCCACGTCGTCGCTGTCTACTCCCATTACTACTCTTGGAGGGCCTCTTCGCTACCTCTTCCCTACAGAGCTTCTGCGGCTATCTTGTCTTGTAACTCATGACTAATAACATGACGTAAAAATGTGTAGAAAAACTATATTGCAGTAGGGTGGGCTCAGTGTCTGCATTTGGTTTCTCTCTGTCGTCTGTCACTGACATTGGATCATTCAAAACATGCTGGAGAATCAACTCTTCAGAATGCTTTCTGGAAGGTGACAGAGGACAAATTCTCCCGACTCACATAAGGTATCACATATCTGCTGATTCAGTCCCCATCTGCCAAAATAGATGAACAGCAGCCAAAACTAACTGCGCCCTGGACCATATTATGTAAATGTAAAAAATGTTTTTTTAAATCTGATTATTCAGTGAAATAAAGAATTGTTGGTGCACAGAAACGCAATGTATTTTATTTACATTTGTATTGGTTGGATGTGAGATCAATAGATTCTTAGCAATGCTCTACCAATTGCTCACAATTACTACTGGAAAAATACTGACATCAGCAAAAAGCAGACACTGAAAATAAGCCAATCATAAAGAAGGTGACAGTTGTACCACTCTAGCAGGTACAAACCTGACACAGGAGAGTCAGAGAGATGTCAATCAAGCGTGTCTACACTGTAGACAATCCTGAGAAGTGGCCCAACCATCAAAATGAGCTGTGGTTTATGTTCCCAGTTCCACAAAGTACTTTGAACTGTCAACTCTACTCCATCACAGTTTTCTAGCCTGTCCTTGCAATGTTAACAAATTAGTGATTTGGGGGCAGTGGCGAGAATCCAAACATGGCCCCTAAAAGTCCCAATAGTGTGGTCTGCATAATCCCCTTATTTACCGTGTTATGGTGGTGATAAAAGATACCATTAAACCACATTTATTCAATGCTTGGACCCAGATTTAAAAAGCTCTTTCAAATGCCCACTTAATTCTGATGAGAATGCAGGTTTTACTATGCTCCTTGGCAGAAAAATAATTAGCAAACTGGCTTTATAAAGCACCGAATACCTAGGACAATGAACTAAAACCATGTTGAAAACATGAAGAATAACATTTAGGACCCCTGAAACACAGACATAACCAAGCTGAGATGTTTCAAAAGTGACGCGTTTAAGCTATCCAGAAAAGAAAAGCTCTAAAGTATTTTACATTACATTAAAGTTATAGCTCTTTATAACCAGCTAAAGCAACAACACAAGGTAGGTAAAGGAATTCTTTCTTCTAAGTCAAAAGGATTCTGAAAATGTTTCTATACACCTCAACAACCTAAAACCTTTAACCAGGCACTGCACTAAAGTAATGTTTATGTGATCAGATGCCCTATATCTTGACCGGAGAAGATGGCTGTCTGAGTCAGTAGGCACGATAAGAGTCTGCAGGCAATCATGGTCCTATTAAAACTGAATAAGCCATGCTCCAGTCCCCCCAATGACTGGAGGGACCACTAGGTTGTGATCTGTTGGAAAGGAAGAAAATTGGTCTCTACTTTCCTAGTTTTAGCAAGGGTTCAGGCCAGGGAAAGCTTTAGATACTAAACTGAAGTAGGTTGAATGTTATCCTGTATGTATATAGCATGGTAGGATAAGTGATATTGAAGCTATGCTAAAATGGGAATGTGAATGAAAGATACATATATACATACATACATACATACATACATACACACTCACAAAACATATGCTAGCATACTATAACAAATCATGACTTCTGCAGTAGCTGTTGTTCATCAACATCATGTAAATGGTTTAGCTACTAATTATTAGTGATCAAAGCCTATAGCACTAAATAGGGGGTGATAAAATTTAACCTCTGTTTATATAAATGACTCTACTCTCCTAACAAATGTATGTAAGCAGAAATAGACACACAATTGGAGACAGTACACTACACTCACATACAGAATCAATGAATGAAAATAATCTCTTTCTTGTAATGGTTACATTTTTAATCAAAATACACTATGTTGCTTTGCAGAGTGCTACAAAAGGCCCGCAGCAAGCAGCTGAGGCTGCTAACCAATAGGGCTAGGTGACAGGGAAGGAAGGAATATCAGAATGCATCATAGAGCTTAGGTATCACCATTGAGGGGATCATATGGCAGTGGCTCTACCTCCAGCCTCTTTAATTGGGCCCTTAGAAAGAAACTTCAGATCAACAAAAGGGTATGGTGTTTCTATCCACAGACAGCTTATTGTACATTTGTTGTTCTTGGTAAATCTAGTTAATGGGATTTTTTAAATCCCTAACATAGCCTTCACACAACTGCCTTTCTCCAAACAAGATTCTCAGAGATCAAGCCAATCACAGCACCCAATCTAGCATTATTACTAGAGAGAGTATTCAGTAAGGCCTCATGTCACCTGGCAGGACAGAATGATGCCTGTGGAGCGAATATAGAAGGAGTGGCAATGGCCCAGACCTTGACAGTGTGTGTCAGCAGTGGTGTGGTAGGAGCTATCTGAGCTTTGTGGACACTACAGGATGTTGGGACCAACTCCAACGCGGCATAAGCTACAGGATTCCCTATGTAATGCACATTCAATACAGCAAGAGACATAATATTCAATTACCGTGGGTTACTGAAACGAGTGTCTCCTCCTGATAGAGTACCCAGGGGCCAAGTAGCATCAAACAGTTAATTTCCAACCAAAACAATGAGATAATGTACTATCATGAATATTATAACAGATTATAAAAATAGAATAGAAAAAGAGTCTTTAACGGTTGATGTAACTTTCAACACAATTTTATAGCAGCACATGTTAGCAGTTTAAGTGATATTCAGAACAGATTTTCAGGTGTTAAGGCGGACCTGCTTTATAAGAGATTACTTCTGAACACACGTTCTCATGCCATATGGAGCGCCCTTCAGCTTCAAGGCATGCACACCTGGTAATCAATGGAAGTTAGGCTTCAGACTGAAAAGTAATGTAAACGTATCTTACATGGTGAAGGGTGCAGGTAAAATGGTTCCAGAATGAAAAGCAAGGATGAAACTTAGCTAGAATGTCTAAAAATAAACAAATGAGAGCAGATGAAATGAACTAATTGACATCACAACATAAACATTACAACATTAAGGTAATACATATTTTTGTATTTACATTGTTAAACAGCAGTGCATTTGCACAAATCAAAACAATAAAACCAATGTTTGAACAAGGGTTAATAGAAATAGATGGATAGCCTATATATTCCCAATTATTCAGGGAAAAAAAGGTTTATACATATACATGTGCCTCCAATATAAGACTGAAATCTTTTTGAATAGTTTCCGGTACAGTGACCTTTAGGTTTAACCTGATGGACAGCATGGTGACATCCATTTCAGGAGGAGGGCTGTCTCCTTGGGGAAAATGTCATTACTGAGATGTAGCCTGCTACTGGGCCACTTCACTTTGGCTTCAACAGCCAGCATACACACCACGGTTATGCAGGGCAAGATAAACTATAGACCAAAGATAAACTATAAAGCAACACACACGTAAGATTGAAATGTGGCTGAAATTGTTTTGTTTGTTTAGATTTATATATTGCATTTCCATGTATTATATTATGTCTGATACATTGTCAGACGCCCTCTCTTGAGTCACTGGTGCCGTGACCTAAGCCTTCGTTCAGCGGTTAATGTCAGAGGGTTAAACAAACAAATTAAAATAGTGTACTGTGCGATATACAGTACACTATTGGGTTTTGCAGTTTCAATAGCAGTCATGTCTTTCTGTGCCTAGAGAAATTAATAACGTTACAATTTCTCCATAGCTTGCAGTGTTTAATGCTTCATCTTTTCACCTAGTATAAGCATTAATCAGGGTGGTGAATTGCTGACTATAGCATGTTGTGACATACCATCCGAAAACATATCATGGAACACGCAGACACTCACACACAGACACACACAC